>VTPC01003702.1:29658-54166 GCA_011009095.1 Ignelater luminosus | reverse complement strand
TCCGAGTTTCTCTTCCAGCCGTCGACCCCTGGAGTCATCAGATCTCCATCGTAGTTGCCCGGTGAGCCCTCAACCGACCGCCTCAAGGGCGAGGTGGGGGAGTAAACCCCCTCAACAAATCTGGCGTCACAAACTAACGTTTAAATTTGTCGCCTCTAGAGGGATGAAAATTATTAATGATCCCAATTTGCGACCATCTTTTTTTGGGTGTCAGTACTTTGTCTCACAATCAACTGGCTTTACTTTAAACAAACTGAGTACTCCATCTCCACTCTTATTTCAGAACTGTATATTACATAAACAAAAACAGAAGGTTATGTCAAAACATGTAAAAATGTCCGCGTTTTGATCTCTAGGTTATAAGATGCGATCACTCAAACTTAAGTTCCCAGTGGACCGTGAAATTTTTTCGTGGACACAACATATGCCGACACACAACATATAAACTGATGATTTAACTTTGTTTCTAATGCAAACTGTTAATTGGACAGATAATTTTCTGAAATAAGCTAAGGCATGATTATTTATTATTATTAGGGAATGCTGCAAAAACATGATAAAGTGAAATCTTGATGAGTAGACGAATATTTGTTTTAAGGGTACCTATGGCCGATTCGTCTTGATTACAGAGCAATCGGTTTTTAATGTTGCTCACAGACGCTTTAACTTTCAGCTATATCGTTATAGCCTCTCAAAATATGAAACAAAAATTAAAGGTCGCTTTATATCCAATTATAGCTTAGACACCTAGCATCTGAGGAAAGGGAAAGGCACTTGAACTTTGACTTATCTTAGCTACAGGGTACATCTTTTATAATTATTTTTTTGATAGCAGTTTTGTGTCAAATTGAGTTCCGCATGACATTCCAAGTTCGAGAATTTTAAGAAAGTACCTGAAAAAGGTGCAAGCAGCAACTGATTTCCGAGATAACATAGTTAGCACCCTCTATTCAACAAAGTTTGTTGTGTTAACGACATGGTTT
Source organism: Ignelater luminosus (assembly GCA_011009095.1). NCBI lineage: Eukaryota > Metazoa > Arthropoda > Insecta > Coleoptera > Elateridae > Ignelater > Ignelater luminosus. The sequence goes on along the minus strand of VTPC01003702.1, from coordinate 53,183 downwards.
GTTCTCGAGGGGCAGCCGAGTCAGTGCAAAGAGTACAAAACGCAAAAAAACTTTTTTCTGCTTCGAGTGATGTATGTTTTCTTACAGCGTGAAAATTAATAACAATTAAAGTTGATACTGTCAAAACTTAGAATTGTAAATTTTGCAGACAGGGCCGGTTAGAAGTATTGAAATACTGTAATAAACTAAATAAAATATAACATAATTGTTTTAGTATTATGATGTAAAGCTTTATTAGTGTAGAAAAATGATGACCTTCGATATCAACCAGGAATTTCAAAATGTGCATACTATTACTATACTAAACTCAGTTTCTTTTTTGCCGACCAGTAAGGGTTTGTGGTCGTAATTACCAATTAAAATAACATTTTTAGGAACTAATAATACAGATATTCCTCTTTCATCTTGAATAACATTGACCTGTTTCTGATCACTTTCAGAAAATGCACTTTTTGCTTATCCTTTTGCGTTTTCGAACCACAGTGCTGTTACGTGCCAAAATAAACTTTAAGACACAGGCTTACAGTCACCGAACAGAAGGCACGAAGAACTAAGGTCGCTGATACCGAGACTAGCAGACAGTCGAAGACGGCTAGGTCCGAAATGCCTACTTACCACTGAAATAGCTCAAAATCGGTATTATTGGAAGGCGCCACTATGAATTCAGCCAGACCACAAGATTCAAAAGGACCATAGTTCCTCTTAAATGGGCAACAACTTTACAAATACTTACTTAGACTTTCTGAAACAAAAGCTTACTCAAGGCGTTAAACCGCCTTATACAAAAGTATTTTCATTTCACTCTGTATAGATGTTTCTTTAATTAAAATTGGAATATTTAGATTGAATCATCAAATCATTTTCTTTGAATCACTCAGTATGTCAAGGTTTTTGAGTCACCCCGTATATTCTTTATTAATGATTTTTTAAACTGTCTTTCAAACTACAAATCTATTAGAAAAAGAAATCAAAAAAAAGGTTACATAATATAAAACAAGCAAAAAAATACAAATAAAACTATACAAATAAACTGTTGATTATACAAAAACAAAATTCTTATAAAGTAAACGTCGATAGTCGTGCTAGATCTTACTGCGCAAAATTCTGGCCAGTGATGCTCGAGGGGATTCCCATAAACTCCAAGTACGTGGGCACCCGCTCGACGCCGTTCAAACAGCTTACGACTTCAGTTAATGTATATTACAAACAGGAAATATCTAATTTCATTTAGTAAAATCGACTATAAATTAATTCATAACAACAAATTAAAATCAAGCCAAATAATTATGATAAAAAAAATTAAAACTGATTTACATTACAAATTTACGCTGAACATTACTGGATTATAAAATTCTTTATTCGTAAAAATAAGTTATGAACCAAACACAATACTGCAATAAATATACTAGAAACCGTTGCTATAAATGTTTACAATAATGCCAAGGAGAAGCTTTCTTGTTTTTCCACTGAACAAATTTTGAATGCACTTGTTTCTTTAACCCAAAAGGGTATAAACACTACGATATCAATGAGTGTACACTAACCTTGCGTAGCGGTACGATCCAAATCCAATGCGTATCTACTTACTTGAAGCTTCGTAGACTGGTCGCATCCACACAGCAAGGAGGTACAAAATGGCGACTGATTCCACTGAACAAGTTCCGCTCAACAGCGAAAGGAAGAAGAAATCCCACTTCCAAAGAATAAGCTTTAACGGTAGCCCCTTTTTAAAATACAGCACTACACTGATATACCCTAAGGACACTTCACTAAACGACAACCTTCACGGGCCACAACAGTTATAAATTTTTATGGAAAACGTTTCATAATGCTTCCCCCCACCAGCGTTGAACTTTCCTCTATGAAGCTCCAAAATCCACCCACTCTTTCGCGTCGACCGCACTACAGCTACTCTCTACAACCCTATTCCTCAATAGAGGTCGCCACGCATCTCGATTTGAACTAATTATTGCGGATTAATGTTACGAAAATTAAAAACCTTAACAGTGCATTCTGAGCGACACATCTTCTCAAATACATTATTGTTATGAGGCATGTTTGGAATTAGATTTCTTTGCTATGTTAACAATAAAGAGAATAACACAACAACGCATATTACCATACAATAAAAAACAACTTTACTAAAAACAAGAAAAACTAACATTGCTTTTCTAACTAATACCGTGAGCCTCAATATTAGTGCAACATTTTAATTGTAGTAACCGTTACTGTTGTTTAAAATATATTCAATTCTGCCGTAAACCTCTAACTAGGGAACATGTAGACCATGCAACCTTGAGCACCTGTAAAATGCAGGATGGTGTTTACGTACACTGCTTTTACATTATGTACTTACATTCACAACAGTTCCTGCATTAATGATCACTAAATCTCCAGCTGTGATTGTTATTTCGTTTTGGGAATTTTGAATCATAAGCATTAACGGTACTTTTAAAAGAGGAATATGTTCAGTATACCAGTTAGAAAAATAAGCAGCGTCTGCAACTGCCATGGCCTAAAAAATTTGTTACATAACATTAAAAAGAGAAGTTTGCTCCACAAAATCGAAGTGGTAAAGAGCTTGATACATCAGAATCATGTCAAATCCTTACATTCCTTAATTTTGATAAATGAAATGCCCTCAAAGTAATCTGGAATTGATTATACAACATTACTAAGTATTGCCCTAATTTGCGAATAAAATCCACCAGTAGTTTTGTATGGACAAACAAAATTAACTGACACTTTATCTAGCAGCTTTACAGCTAAGGTTTAGTATCCAGTACGTAATTTATAAAAATCTAATATCCGTTAAACTAAGCAAAGGCATCATTTGTAGAGCACAACGTCTTTCCTAATAAATAAATTAAATGCAAACAATTAATTCCAATAAGAAAACGTTAAAAAGTCAAGTAGATATCGAAGAACAAAGTTATAGTGACTAACTGCTAAGATGTATTAAATCATGCATCACTAGCAAGTAAACATGCCCAATGTACTGTGATAGTGCGTTGATTATATTCATTTACGATAAAGATTAATACAACCTCATCAAATGTCTTAAATTTTAAAGAGTACAAGCTCAGTTATTATGTTTACTCTTAACCAGCAATCCTATAGAAAACTCAAATAATGCTACATGGTTGAAAAATATCAATTAAAAAGTTAATCTTCCTCACCCATTTTGAGGGAGAAGAATTGTTTTTCTAGACCTCTTGTAATCAATAATATTTTTATTTACTCTATTAATCTATACCTTAAAATAGTTTTGCTAACATACCAGTGCATTGGGAATATTTCTTTTTTTTGTTTACCTCGTTTGTTATATGATTGGCTGGAATGCAGAAAAACGCCAGTTGGATGGTGAGAAAGACGAATAGGGTAACGTGTCTCGCCTGATTCTGGAAGGACTGGCTGAAACAGATAAACAGTTCACCTTACCTCCATAGCTTAAATCCAGAAATTAGAAAAAATGAACAATAATCCATTCCTGCTGTTTAATGTCCATTATGTCAGATGATAAAATTTAAAGAAAATTTACTTCGGCTATCCAAGAAGAGTTTTTACAAGGTGGTAGTTGCATTCAGATAAATTGAATTGATTTAAATCTTACCTTTCAAAGGCAGCAAGTAATTCAGCACAAATAAAAGGACCATCTACAGCAAACTCAATTAGCAGTATTAAAGAAAATGCTTGTCGAAATTCCTTAACGAAACTGGAAAATTATGTAATTTACACAAAAGACTTCGACAGCAAATATTCTGCATGCTTACCGTATTATTAATTTGTGATGACTAACACAACTTTTCATTTCGTTGGCCGAGTTACCATCTGCTTTAAGTTTTTGTAAATGCTGCGACAAGATTCTAAACTGGATAACTATTTCAGTACAAAATCCCAAGTACATACAATCTAAACAGGCAAGAAAAAATGCAGAACAGGGTACGATAATAGTTTGTTCGATGACCACAAAACGATAGAGCTTTTCATGTCCTTCCATAGTCCATATTCCCGTAGGAAGTGTATTTTGAAATAAAGGAAATACTGCTACGAAAACTACACATAGTGAGATAGCAAAGAATAAAAATCTTTGCAACTGTAAAGTAAAGCGACGTATTGAAATTAGTTCCATTTTAGTTTGTTGGTCACATCTACTAGGATCCCAAAATAATTTGATCGTTTGAATAAGTCTTGTAAAATCTTCATTACGGTAGGTTAAAATAACCATCCTTGAAAGTATCTAGAATAATATCCGTTTGAAAAATATCATTGAGTCTGCTTTTAATCGAAACCACAGTTAATAAAAGGCTTAGAATAAAACAATTTTATTAAATAATGCAATAGCTAAGTTACTTACCAACGTGAAAGAAAGTATATCCTCCAAATTGCGTACGACATCGGATATACCTAATTTAGCGTTCATGAATTGCAAGATAGCAATTGAGATTAAGTTACCTAGAGTTAAGAAACATACAGCCATAGGAATATACGCTTTAGATTTGTTTGAAGAAAACAATCCAAGTTTACGCAAACTTAAAAATGGCAACCTCACTGATTCTGGTACCTCAGCAGTTAACGCTTGATCCATATTTGGCTTTCTCTTTACCAATTAGTTTACGCTGCAACACAAAAGATCAGAATTATTGTATGTTTTATATTTCCCATGCAAAGCCCGACATAAATGATATAGTAAACACCTTTACATTAGGGCCATTATCACTACAGATTAATAATATTAACAAACAAAACGCAAATTGTGATGGACACAATTAGAAAAGGTTTATTTACACAATGAATCAAATCAGTAGCGAACTGTAAACAGTAAGAATAGTTCTTACACACCTTTGAAGCGGGGCTTGTAGGCTTGAAGGGATTGGGATCAAGATACAGGATCTGAAATGTGGAAATATTCAATTTTTACTTTTATTAATTTTTATTTATTAATTTTACTAATTAAAGAGTTATTCAAGGTGGGAAGTTTTAAAATGATCACCTTGCATATAAAGCACAACAGGTCTATTGGTCCAAGGCTTGTTGGACTATGTCCCTCCATTCTTGTCTTTCTATTGCTCTTTGACGCCACCTTTGGACACCTATTTTTTCTAAACCTTCTTCCACTTGTTTAAATCATTTAATTCTTGGTTTACCTCTTCCTCTATTATCTAGTGAATCTGTTTCTAGCACATTCTTAACCATTCTGCCATCTTCTCTTCTCCAAGTATGTCCTAAACGTCGTATCCTTTGTGCTTTGATAGCTGATATTATTTTACGCTCTTTAAACAGTTCGTAAATCTCTTCATTTGTCCATTTCTGCCACCCATCCTCTATCTTCTTCCCACCAAAAATCCTTCTTAACATCCTTCGTTACCAAACTTGCAACTTGATTGCCATCTTTTTTGTTATCACCCACGTTTCACTCGCGAACAACACTATAGGTCTTATCATTGTTTTGTAAATCCTTAACTTTCCTCGACACTATCTTGGATCTAAGTGTTTTTATTAGAGCACTTGCACATGCAGAGCCTTTTCTAATTCTTTCTTTAATCTCTTCTTCATTTCCCCCTGTTTCATAAATATTTGTATATGTCCACTCGAAGAATTTTAATTTTTTCTAGGTCTCGATTTTCGTTTAACACTGTTTTATCACTTCTTCCTCTTCTCCATGTTGTTTCCATCTCCATATAATTTGTTTTGTTGCTGTGTATTTTTAAACTCACCTTCACACTTGCTCTCTGCAAATTTCTTATAGCCCCGGTAAGTTCATTTTTTGTTCTTGCTAGTGTAGCCACATGCAATGCACTGATGACTCCTGTTGTAAATTGTTTTCTCTGTTGGTACTCTGCTTTCTCTTATCATCTTCTCTAGAACGAAATTGAATAAAACTGTTGATAGTGAGTCACCTTGTCGTAAACCACTATTCACTGGAAAGCTGTCTGTTAATGTTCCATTTACTCTTACCTTATATCCGGTACTGTTTGGTGTCATCTTAACCAGTTTAATTAGTTTAGGAGGAATGTTAAATTTTCTAAGTATGTTGTACATTTGGTCTCGTTTTATCTTATCGCGTGCTTTGGTAAAATCAATAAGAACGATATAGAGACCTATTCTATGTTCCATACAGGCGTGTTGTATTTGCCTTACTATATGAATTTAATCTATAACTGATCTTTCTTTTCTGAAACCGGCCTGATAATCTCCTATTATTTCTTCCATATGTGCTTGTAGCTTATCTTTTATTCTAGTATGGTTAGTACTTTAGAAGTGCAATCCCCTTATAATTTTCGCACTTTTTGCTATCCCCTCCTGTCAGAAGTGAATGTATCACTGCATCTTCCTATCTCTTTGGCATTTCTTCTGTATCCCATACTATTTGTATTATTTCTATGATTTCCCCCTGTAATCTTTTTTTTCCAAACTTAATCAGTTCCGCACTAATATTATTTTCTCCTGGGCTCTTGTTTTTTTTCAAACCCATTATAACTTTTTTTATTTCTTCCTCTTTTGGTTGTGTTTCACTTCTTTTTTCACCACTTTCTTCTGTATTTTGTTGCTGATCGTCACTAAGATCTTCTCCAAATACATCTTGAAAATATTCTTTCCATCTTACCTTTACTTCTTCTGCATCACCCATTCGGTTTCCTTCCTTGTCTTCAATAAAAAGTGTTTTTGTTTGGTATCCTTTTCTTTCTTCTCTTATTTCTTTATAAAATCTTCTACTATCTTTTCGTGTAAATTCCTTTTCCATCTTTTCTATCTGTTCCTCTAAAAATTTCTTTTTCTATATTCTACATACCTTTTTAACTTTTTTCCTATCTTCTTTCCATACCTTTTTGTTACTATCTGAGGAATTGTTTAGTAATTCTAATCTTGCTTTTCTCTTCTCATTTAAACACTCTCTACATTCTTCATTAAACCATTCTTCTTTCTTGCTACCTTCTACTCTTTTCACTATACACCTGGCTCCATATAAAACAGCTTTTTCCACTCTACCCCATTTTTCATTATATTGTTCTCGTTTATTCCTTCTACCAACCTCTGCTCAATGTTGTCCTGGTAACTCTTAATTACTTTGTTTTTATTAAACAGTTACATATTGTATCTTACTCTTTTTTTTGCTTTCCTTTTTATAGGTATATTCTTTTTCAGTTTCATCATATTAAGAAAGTGATCGGAATCCATATCTGCCCCTCTGTATACTCTGACATCTGTGACACAACTTATATGTTCTACCAAAAAATGATGTATTTTGTTTGGTGTTTTACCATCTGGAGATCTCCAAGTGCCTTTGTGTATTTTCTTATGTGAAAATACTGTTCCCATTATCTTCAAATTTTGCTCTATTCGTATATAAAAACTAAGAAATTATACTAAAAAGAATATTTGTATTGAAAGCAAAACTTATGACTTGAGTTGTTAAATTATCAGTGTGATACGTCACAGTAAAGAAGAAACACCTGATCTCGCTGAGATTGCATTACGCATCTCAGGTGTATTAGCAAAGTCAAGGTTGCATAATTGCTCTGCATTCAACATTATGATGTACCACTACAAATAGGACAACAATTTTAGAATTTCAGTTCAGTTTTATAATTATATTTGGTCAGTCAATAAAGACAGCTAGTTGCAATTATTAACAATTGTGCTAAAGAATTTATTTCTTTACTTATTTTATTTATTTTTTTGGAAACTTTATGAAAGCGCTTGCAGTCGCTTAGTCACCTAGACAAAGGGTAGTCTCACCTTTTTGTTTTACCGCTTCTGCCGACATCAGTTTTGGCGCCAATGGAAGCCCGCATCACAATGTACTAACGTGCCTAAAAAATTTTTCGATCGAGATAGAGTTTACCGGGTATTTGTTCGGTACAGGCGTGAATTGGTGGGCAAGCTTACAGTTTCAGAATAGGTTTGTGTAAGGAAATAGTCTTTTTCTCGGGGAGTCAAGTTTAGATTGCCAGACAGGCAAGTCGACCCTTAGGGTAAGATCGTACTTTGATTTCAATTTCAAAGTTTTTTTTTTGTGAATTACTTGTGCTTGTACTTGTAACTATAGGGTATATATTCTGCAATAATAAATTTCTAAATTTTTTAACAATAACTTGTAAAGAACGTTTTTTTCTTTGTTTTGCAATAGTAAAATATTTATGCCATTTTAGTAAGGGGGCAACAGTAATAATTATAATTTAACGTTGTTTTAAATACATATATACAGTAACGCTCAAAGTTAATGTTTTGTTTATACATTAATAATAATTTCATGCAGTTGAATAATTCGAATTACAATCATTTAAGGTTCTGTGTTAATAAAAGTTAACTTAAGATTAATGCCTGCAATATTGATAACACTCTTTTGTTTTATTATATTCATTTTCTATTACATTTTATGTTCAAAGTTTTGTTAATTAGGCAATAAACCTGCGTAAACTTTCCGTGTTGTGTTCTCATTTGAGTTTGGTTTGAAGTAAGTTATTTCACGATAAGTTATATTCAGGGTATTATAAAAATTAGGCACCCACTGTGTGTATTAAACCATTGTAAACCAGGCTAGGAAGCAGTAATTGGTGCGCGATTTGGAGCCGCCACTTCATTATCTATTTGACGTGTTTTAATTTATATTTATAATATACAGGGTGGGCAGTGGTGACCGAAGGAGCTGATTATTGAGTGTCAATCTGCTGAGCACTTATTATTAATTTGATGGAGTTTATTCAAGCCTTAGCATTGAGTGTGAGTAAATAGTGGTATAGTTGTTTAATTTTACGTACAGTGTCTGCAGATAATAGAGTATCTTATCTTTGTACTGGGTGTTTTCAACGCGGAGTCACGTTGGTAATACTTTGCTTCTTTTTAGATCTACTCCTGGCGTCCTTAGACTTTGACATCTTTAATTTTAAACTAAGTTTCTTTCATCTAGAGTAGAGCCTTTCAAATTTTGAGGTAAGTTCATCTTGAACACTGCCCTTTTTCGATTTAGAGCTACGGGATTAAACATCTTGCGTCCCTCACGTTACGGGATTAGGCCTCTTTTTCAGGTTTCTCCCGTTAGACCTCAAGACGTAACCATAATTTGAAAACCTGGGACTTTTTACAAATCAATTATACAGCAACTTAGTCATCAAAAATTAAAATAATACATAAATTAACACAGCCAAGTCTTCGCGGCATCAAACTGGTCAAGGTTACTATCGCTCTGTGATAACAAAAAATAACTTTTATTTATTTATTTATTTTAAATTCAATTTAACTAATAGTACTCAGATCATTCTGTAGTAATATTGACAGTTAGTGAGAGAATAATAAAAAGAATGACTCGGCCTACACTTGTACACAAAGTGACAGATTGGGAAAGCTTTAAAATTGCTCTTTAAAACAAATTTAAATTGCATATTAATCTAAAGACTATTACTCAACTAGAGAAAGAAGCGGGAAATTTTACTAAACTTATACAAACGGTAGCCTACAACCATATAAAAGAAACAGCTTATATAACTAATCAGAAACCTTGTGGTAGAGAAACGAAAGGCTAGGAGAAATGACAACAATCGAGGAATCTGACTAATAAAACCATCGTAAATAATAAAACACAAAAGTTGAGAAGATACAATCTATAGCTGCCTGACTATTCCCTCTGGAAAGCCACTAGGACGATCAAAACTCCTATTATGTCGATCCCTCCAATCAGACGAGAGGAAGGAACTTGGGCTAGAGATAATAAACAGAATAAACGGACTTATTTGCCGAATATATGTCTAAAGTCTTTACACCAAATCAGATGCAGAAGGAAACTAGTTTGGCTGTAGCAAATAATAATAAATTAGACAACATCGCACTCGTGACACCGAAAGAAGTAGCTGAAGAAATTAAGTCCAACTTTAGTCAATATAAAGCATTAGGCTATGACTTAATTACTGAAGAAGTCTTAAAACAACTGCCTAGGAATGGCATTGTAATGTTAACATACCTTCGCTGATGACATCCCTCTGCTTGCAACTGAGTAGGCTCAAGAGGAATCAGTGAGAAAATTACAAATGGCAAGCTGGACTAAAAACTGAAAACTCAAGCTCAACGAGTCCAAATCTGTTCATATCACTTTCATTAAGGAACAAAATACCAGAACCTTTACCTTTGAGCATCAATGGAATGATTGTACCTTATAAGCTGAACGTGAAATACCTAAGCATGACTCTTGATACCAAGTTAAGATGGAAGGTACATGTAAAACAATAGCTGAACTAAACCTAAAATATAGACAGTATTGTTGGCTCTTGAACAGAAACTCTAAATTGCCAATACATAACAAAATATTGATTTACAATTAAATCATAAAACCGATGTGGCCTTTGGCATCCAGCTATGGGGATGAACCAAAGATAGTAACATAAATTCCATTCAGACGTTCCAAAATAAAGTGCTTTGCAACATAGTTAAGGCACCGTGGTATGTTACCAATGCAGACCTTCATTGAGATCTTGGAATACCAACGGTAAATGAAGAAATCAAAAGGTTTGTTGGCAAGCATGAGACCAGGCTCCACCTTCACATTAACGCAGAAGTACTTCAGCTGCTGGACACCCAACATCATGTTCGAAGATTGAAGAGGACTAAACCATTAAATCTTGTGTAGTGTGTGATGTGTAAGCAGGGCAGAGACAAACAGCCGGGACTAAAACAGAGTGTAAAACAAAAATGATCTAGTTTAGCACAATAGCGCGGATGTACGTGTTTGTTTTTCTTTTACACTTCTATTTAGTTATAAAGATTTGTGACTACACGTGCCTTATTTGTAGTATAAAGCGTTTTGGGTATGCCACTGTGAACCTTACTTGCTGCACCCTCAACCTATCTATAAAGATAACGATTAAAATAGGCACACATACCTATCAACTTTGTTATCATAAATATGCTAGGAACGTAAGATACTAGCTAATTAGGACTAGGTGCTTGGCTTCAAGAAAAGGTACTAATAATTTTAATGTATATTAGAATCACTTACTTTTATAATCTCATCCGTTACGTTTCAAAACGTCACTTTCCCACTGTTGAATTTTTTTTGTAGTGCTTTAGTTCCTTTGTTTGTCTTTTATTTCTTATTTCTTCTTAATTCATGAAATTTATTTTTGCAGTAAAAATCAACTACTGCATCATAAGGATCTTCCATATAGAAGCTCGCAGCACACAAACTCCTATAAGACAGCAATTCTATTCATTACTACCTTCATTTCATACTGGTCGGTATTAACTGTAAAATATGATACTCCAAGATCGTCGACGACAGCAGAAATAAATAATTTAAGAATTCTTAATGTAATATAGGGTTTAAAGAAATGTATGTTTACTTAACAGGCTGACGTGCTTTTGGACTTTTAAATTATGTAATGTTTTTACTGGAGCTGGCATCGATGGCGTAATTAATTGTTGAGAGATGTAGCAAATACGCATAACGGCTATAATAATAATTCATAATTTATTACCTAATTTAAAATGTTCCTCAGACCACCCCTTCAAACTAGTTTATAATAACATACAGTGCATAAAAAAAGTTAAGCACAAATTTATTTATGATGTTATTTCTAGTTTTTCAGAGAAAATCTTGAACGATTCGAGTTTTACTATTTACAGGAAATATTGTAAACCAAATATCCTTGTTTCAAACAACAGGTTTAAATATAAAGGGTGTTGGGTGGAGGTTTTAATGACGTTTCAATGTAAAATCCTGTATCTAGTTTATTAAATAGCTAAGATTGGAGAAAAGGAAAAAAAAATTTAAATTGTACTGTCCTACTTTACTGACATCATCTATTCGTAGTTAAAAATAAAGTCAATAATTGTCAAATTATCGGTGAATCAGTTGTTACGAAATAAAATTAGAAGAAAGAATCGCTTTGTAAGAAGCGCACGAAAAGCGTTTTAATATACAGTAATTTTATTTTGGATAGATAAAATACTACGAAACATTAGCACTGTAACATATTAAGGGAGAATATTAAAACGAGCTATTAAATTTGCATGCAACTAGCATTACGTGCTTGCAATAGTTCTCATAAAGTGTAAATCGACCTGTGGCAGCGTTTTTCTAAAATTGTAAAAATAACGCGATAGATGAATTTATACGTTACTTTTTTTAAAAACTGTATAACGTTCGCCTTCGTCGACTGTGTTTATACAGCGACTAGGTAGTTATAAAGACATTCACAATGTTTATTTTACAATAGCAAGAAATCATCATAAAATATTTATTTGTCTCGTATTTAGAAATATCCGCCTTTTCCAATTTAATAAGAAATTATTCTCTATTTAATAATGTCCTATTCACGGGAATGGAATTATTAATAATGGATATCGAAAGAAGTATCCTGCATTATGTGCGGTAATGAACAGGGATTATAATAGTAAACATACAAGAATTAATGCCTTAATTGCCATTCGTGGGTTTTTGTTGGCTGTAAAACCAAAAGCAGCAATCGAAAACATGAAGACGAAATTGAATGGCCTCATAACACGTACATTAAGGAAGATATTAGGCATTTAAAATTACTGAAATCTGGAACTGGAGAAAATGATGTAAATTGACACAGACAGTGAATGGTTTGTTTCTATGAAAGCGAGTTTTCACAGCACGAATGATTGTACATTAGGGTGGAACTTAAAAAAACGAAGTTTCAAATTTGATTTTTAATAGTAAAAATTCTTTTCGTTTTTAAATCTATATAACGAAAATATTTTGCTTTTAAATTTCAAATGATATTTACCGGTGCCGCAAAGCCTATGAATTTAAAAAAAAATGTAAAAAATACAATTAATTGCATTAAAGCTATTTTAAAGGTTATCAAAATGTTTATATTATGGAAAACATGAAATAAAGAAGTGTTAAAGTTTTATAATAAAGAGAATAGTTTAGTTTGGATCATATACAAAAGATGGTGACACTTCACTGTAGCGATATTTAACCTTAATCGGCGTCTCATTGCGTCTGTTTTACTTGAGTACGAGTCACAACAGGTTAGTCCGAGTTAATGCAAAGTGATGTTTCTGTGTTTATCAGTTTTCTTCGATTATTTTTAATAAACGATGTGACGAATGTGACAATGTCTGCTAAAGTACCTAAAACTAGAAATTTAGTAACGTGTCTCGTATTTGGTGAACTAAAATAATTACCTTTAGACAGTCGTGTATTGCCAACATACAAAGATGTTAGGAAACATTATTTATGGGTTCAGTTCAACTTACAATCTGACAACTGGAATCGGGAACTTACTGTTTCTGGAATATTGCAGGTTGTTGTCGATGTAATTAAAAATATATGGCTCAGAGCTTCAATTTCAACGGTTTCTGCTACACGAATCGTAAAAATGAAGAGAGACTGTCATGCACCAAAGTTTGTCGTGTATCAGAACAAGAACGCAACTTTCTTAAAGACCAACAGGAGAAAAGGATGATGGCAATAGGATTAATAGATATAAAAACTTTAAAGAAAAGATGAGAAAAAAGATTATCAAGGCAGGAAAAAGGTATTTTAAAACAAGAAAGTGACGTTTTGATGGCTAATTCGCCATTTGGAGAAGATAGCCTGGAAGATATCGGTACAATCGGTAGCTCTACTAATCTTGAATTTGACAATCAACCATCTATCCCAACTAACAGCAAAACTGAAAATAAAAAACAAGCTCAAAAATTTCATCTACCTGCATTTGGCCTGGCCGTTGGAAGAACAGGAATATCAGCTAGAGTAGCAACTATTATTTCAAACGCTACCTTAGAAGACATAGGTATTATTTCTAACAATAAAGAGAAGGTAATTAACAGAAAGGCTTTAGGAAGACAAAGAGAAAAGCAAAGAAAGAATTTGAAACAGCACGGAAAGACAAAAGTTAATTTTAGAAGGTTTGTATTTTGACGGCAGAAAAGATAACGCCATTAGAACTGAAGCAAGGAGAAAAACAGTATATCGATAAATCATCAAGGAAAAACATGCAAGAGCCAGGATCAAAATATATTGGTTATATTTCACTAGCATTTTCTTCTGCTAATAATATAGCCAATGAAATTATAGCGTATTTTTAAAATAATAATACTGACATTTCAAATTTGAAGCTGATTGGGTGCGATGGAAGCGCCATAAATACAGGACGCAAGTCTGGAGTTATCAAAATATTGGAAACAAGACTAAAAAGACCCTTGCAATGGCTAATTTGCTTACTACATACAAATGAGATTCCCTTCAGGCACTTATTTCAACAACTCGATGGGCAATCTACAGGTCCTAAAGGATTCTCTAAGCCAATAGAAAAACAACTTAAAAAATGTGAAGATGTGGAAATCATAAATTAAAAGAAATTGAATTGCAGCCGCCACAAGTTACTTTGGAGGATTTAAGTACGGGCCAGAAGTACTTGTTCGAAATTTGTGAAGCAGAATATTTCCCCAAGATGTAGCGAAAAGGAACTCTTGCTCACTCTTGCTAGTTAACAAAACCTTCTTGCAAGGATGGATTTATTCATTTGTGGGAAATGATTAAGTGTTCCAGGTAACCGAAAAAAGAGTCCAAAGACATCATCGATGCACTCATTCAAAGGAATGCCTTTTTTTGGCAATCATGAAAATATACTTTTGGCAATGATAACTGATTCCCGGCGACATGTTAGAGAACTTGGGCTTAAGAGGATACTTGCAGCCAGATCTAAGCCTAATAAAAATGTTAAGAGATTTGAAATTCCTCTTTTTAAGTTTGAAGCTTCTGAGTATATAGATTTAATAAATCGGAAAGATTGTAAACTGACGGAACCTCCGGTTTTGTCGGACTTATCTGACGAAGAAGTGAAAGATATGATACAAACCAAAAAAATACCTGGTTTTCCTTGTCATACTCAGGCAATGAAAAAGTGCGTCAAGGTTGTTACGGAAGCCGCGTCAGTCGTGTATGGATTTGAAGCTAGAGATGGTTTTATCGTGGGGAGGTTGAAGTCTCGCAATGTTATGCCAAAGTTTAACACTAAAAAGAACTATAAACCTGTAGGTTGAATAGTTAATATAACAAAGAACTAGAGGGAGGGTGGAAGTCGAAACGCAGCCACCTCCTCGTGGTGTCTTCTGGGTACTATTTGCTTAATATAAGCTAATATGAGCTAAGAGTTGTGTTTTTTTTTCGTTATTTTATAATTAAATTGTAATACTTTAACGTCTGTGCGGCACCGGAAAACAAATAGATTAGCATAAAAGTTTTTTACTGGTAGTTTGGGCATCGAAAAAGAAAAACAAGATTTACTGTTATACATCAAAACAAAAAAGTTTTATTTTCAACATATGGTTAAGTTCCACCCTATTGTACATCTATTATCTAATCATGTTACGATAAAATGGATTTTTTCTACAACAAATGTTAAAGATGCCATAAAAACAGACATGGAGTGAAGACTGTTACTTATTGAGCAAGAAAGTTTTTCCGCAAAAAGAAATAGAAGAACTTGTCTACTACACCGAATAAAACAGCTAATATTTGGAGCATCGAATGCAACTCGCAAGAATTAACTCATTTTCATAGTAGTATAATTCATACATTCGTATAGGTGCGACAATGAGCTTTATTTTATGTTTACATAATATACTGCTAAAGCACTGTACACTTTGGAAGGCTACAGATGGATGAAATTGATAGTATTTTCAAATCACAGAATGTTACTGACAATTTAATAACTGAATAAATAGATAGAGCGGATACGAGGTAGAAATGCTAGATGTAGTAAGTAAACCGTTTTTGCTACCCCAAAATAGATACTCGTATTTGTTTAACAGGGACCCAAAATAATATTTTTGCTAAGTAGCCGGGAATGCTTGCAAACTCAGCTTGTTTTTCACCTATTTATTTGGTCAATTTTCACTTGTATCATCTATTGCCTTTCTTGTTTTTTAGGTATAAGCCGTTAGAGAGTAATGAACAGTTTCTACATGGTGCTGCGAATAATGTTAAAAATGTAAAAAAGTAAAATTTGTAAATATAATAGGTAGATGAATTTTAATTGAAAAGTGGTCAAGATTAATGTATACCGCGGATTAGCACCAATGGATATGAGTGGTAACCTACATAAAAAATAGAAATTTTGGAAACAGAAGTTTAAGACTTATTTGGAGTCTACGGAGTTTTGTAAAAAATCGGAAGAAACACAATGTGCACAGCTCTTACAATATGTCAGTAATGAAGCAATTCACACTGTAACGTAAACTGTTTGTTGCTTCCTATTTACCAGAATAGAAACTAGGAACGCATGGTCCTGGGCCAACTGAGCTCAAGCAGGTAGCTTTGGGTGCGGGGCGGTAGAGATTATACTCACACAAAAATACAAGAGCAATTAGCAATCACTGCTACTACTACCAGACTTATACTTTCTAAGATCTAATTAAAAAACTCTAGACAAGGAATAACAGTTAGAAATGAGGACAGGAGATGCATGAAATGGAGATAACTTGCCCTTTCATAAAGGGTTTTCGTAATTTCACAAGCTTACTAATCACCCCAGCGGGTGGAAAGATCTGCAAGAAGACAGTGCACTACTCGCTTCTCGATTCCTTCTCTCTCCCCAGGCTCTTCCCGTTCCTCCAAAATTCGGAAATTGTTAACCAGTCGGTTAATTATCACACTCAGCGAAAAAAGAAATTAACTAATTTTACACCAAAAAAAACCAAATTAGGGTTTAAATACAAAACAAAGAATAACAGGGTCTATGGGAACATTAAAACACGGATCCGCTTGAATTAGCGTGAAATAATTATTAAATCTCAAATGAAACGAAAACAAAGTATCTCATAGCTAGAGAAACAGAGGATCTCTACCCTACTAACCCAAGGTTTTGAAGCTTAACCCCTTTTAAAGAAACAAAGTACTAAATTGGAATAAGGTTTCTATAACAGAAAAATAAACTGTAAAAAGAAATTTTGTATATACGCGGTGTTTCACAAATGAGGGGTGGCGAAATACCGCGAGGTTTACCATGTAACTGATGTATATTATCAAAATGTGTAAAAACAATTAGTCTGGTCAAGTTTTACACATGTAGAAATGTAATGTCGTTATGTGTTTATAATTAAAGTAATTGACTTCAAAAGTAGTTTCTGTTTGTGAATTAATTGTCTACTTCCGACAAAACAAATTGGCGACGAGGATGGGATGGTTTCTTGTTTTTCATATTATGACCACTTTTACGATTGGCAGTTTGGGACCGTTTAACAAGACCAAAGAAGACATAAATGGATATCTGTTGCGACTCAAACATTACTTAAAAGTAAATGATGTAGAATCTACTTATCTGGTTTCTGTATTGCTAGCAGCAGTTAGTCCGGAGTTGGTATCACTCTTACAGGATCTTTGTTTACCAGTAGAGGTAGATGAAAAATCCTACCAAGAATTAACTGACATTTTGGTAAATCATTTTTAAACCTGCAAGATTAATAATTGATGAACCGTTTAAATTTAATACTAGAGTTCAACAACAAGAGGAATCAATATCTGAATTTGTGGTTGCATTAAAACATTTAGCAAAAACATGCAACTTTGGTACATTTTTGAAAGATACGTTGCGGAATAGATGAGTGTGTGGGATAAAAGATTCTCACATTCAGCAGAGGTTACGTATTGCTGAATCCGACTTTGATAAGACTTTGAAAAAGGCTTTAATGTTAGAGGAAGCTTCTAAAAATACTAATCTATTCTCTGCTAGTAAACCCACACTCGTTAATAAAATTCAAGCAAACAAAAATGCATCTAAATTTAACAATTGTAATAAGTATAAAAGCGTTCAATGTACAGTGTGTTCTAAAATGGGACATAGCCAGTCGGTATACCGTTATAAAATATATAAGTGCAATTTGTGCTCACAAAAGGGGCATTTAAGGTCTATCTGTCCGAAAAATTTAAAAAATAACCATAATAAAAGTGATATACATATGGTGACCGAGGAGATGCAAGAGTTATCACTTTATAATGTGCACCAAGTCTCACTAAACCAAGTAAATCCACCTATACAGCTTACAGTTAGTGTTAATGGGAAAGAAGTATTGTTGACCTGGATACAGGATGTGCATTCACTTTATTGTCGGAAGAGGTGCATGAGGCTTGTGTAAAAAACGTCCCCCTAGATAAAAACCTCTCTCTAAGAATATAATATTAAACTTAAGGCTTATTGGTTCAAGGAACCATTGCCGATTATGGGCAAGGCTATAGTAAATGTAGACTACAAAGACAAGAATTTCAGTTTACCTTGCATTGTAATAAAAAGTGGAGGAAGGAAATTACCGTCTCATTTAGGTAGAGATTGGATAAAATCTATGCAGTTATCTAATAGTAATAGTGCTGGTACCATTACTATTTCCAATATAGTATCTGCTTTAATTTGAATTTGTGTTCGACTTACATAGGAGAAAAATGTTGGGTCATGAAGCCAAATTAGTTTTCAGAGATGAGAATGTGACTCCAATTTTTTGTAAAGCACGTCTAGTACCCTATGCTATTAAGGATGCAGTAGAGAAGGAATTGAAAAGACTCGTGCTCAAACCAGTAACCAGTAGTGAATGGGCTTCGCCTGTAGTCGTGGTACCAAAGCCTGATGGCTCTATCCGTATTTGTGCGGATTTTAAGATAACCATAAACAAGTTCTTAAGCAAGGAGCACTACCCTTGCAGGGGGAGTGGTGCTTACCTCCCTTGATCTTTCTGAGGCGTATCTTCAGCTGCCTGTCCATATAGAGTCCCAACCTCTGTTAACAATTAACACTCATGTAGGGTTATTTCAATATCAACGTTAAGCGTTTGGAGTAGCCAGGGCCATACAAAATTTCAGAAAGTAATGAATAGAATTTTAATAAACCTGGATGGTACTTCATGTTACCTAGATAATATTCTGATAACAGGCAAATCGAGGGCAGATTGCCTGAAGAAAACCTTGTTAGTCTTGGAAAGATTGCAAAAACACAACATAACAGCTCGTGTTGATAAATGTGACTTCTTTGTTCCAGAATTAAAATATTTGGGTCACATTATAGATAAAAATGGAATTCGTCCAGATGAAGAACTGTTAAAAGCAATAACATTTGCACCGCGACCCACCAATAAAACAGAATTAAAATCGTACTTGGGGTTAATAAATTTTTATTGTCATTTTGTAAAGAATTTATCAGGAAAATTAGTTTCTTTTTATAAATTAACAAAGGAAGGTAAACAATGGGAATGGTCAAAAGAATGTGAGAGCAGCTTTAAGGACAGTAAAACATGGATTTGCTCTTCGGACGTTTTAGCTCTATATGATCCAACCAAGAAGCTGAGGCTGACATGTGACTTAAGTTGTTACGGAGTAAGGGTTATACTCTCTCATATGATTAATGGGCAAGAAAAGCCCATTAGTATTGCTAGTAAAAAAAAACATTCTGCCCAAATAGAGAGAGAAGCTCTTGCTATTGTGTCTAGATTGAAAAAGTATCATAATTACCTGTTTGGACAAAGACTCGAACTGGTCACAAACCATTCTCCACTTACTATTATATTTGGTGAGAAGAAAAACATACCCGTCACTGCAGCAATACGATTGCAAAGATGGGCGATTCTTCTTTTAGCGTATGACTACCAGATAGTGTATAAGAAAGGAGCAGACATCCCAAACGCAGACGCATTATCCCGTCTACCACTCCCAGATGACACTGAGCTTGAATTGGCAAGTAACTGTTTCTCAATACAGGCACCAATTTCGGCTTTCTTACAAAATTCTGAGGAGATTGAAAAACCGATTACTGTAGAAGATGTAGAACAAGAAAAAGAAAGGACGTGGTTCTAAAACAAATTTTTGCTTATGTTCGGGATGGCTGGCCCTCGGTAATATCTGATGGAAATTTAATGAAATATTTTATACGAAAAAATGAACTTACCTGTGAAGGAAAATGTGTTATTTGAGGACAAAGAGTTGTAATTCCCTTTGCTTTACAGAAATATATTTTAGATTTACTTCACCAAGTACATCAAGGCATAGTACGAATAAAGGCACTGGCTCGCTCCTCGTTTGGTGGCCTATATTAGATAATCAAATAGAAGACCAAGTTAAGCAATGTTCTTCGTGTCAAAGTCAGCCAAACAGTGGTAGAGTTACTCCAGTGTATTGGCTTTCACTCACCGCAGATGGCAACGAGTTTACATGGACCTAGCACAAATTTATTACAAAGGTACGGCAGTAAACATATTTATTTTGATTGACGCGTATTCAAAATGGATTGAGGCAATAGTTAAGGGGAACAGTGACTAGCTCGGATATCATAACTAAAGTAAGATCGTTAGTTAGCATAAAATTTATTGTGTAGTCTAGTTATTTGACCTGCTCCTCTCATTCGCCCACGATCCAAGGCCGCGACTGTAGTTAGTTGGGCAGACCATAAGAAGGTTTTTAAATATAAGTAGCTGTAACGCGAGGGTACGTTACAGGGTTAAAATAAGTTGGGGGGAATGATGTATATTATCAAAGTGTGTAAATACAATTAGTCTGGTCAAGTTTGACACATGTAGAAATGTAATGTGGTTATGTATTTATAAATAAAGTAATTGACTCCAAAAGTAGTTTCTGTTTGTGAATTAATTGTCTACTTCAGACAAAACAATAACGACAAAAGACCGTTACAACACATACATATAAAGTATCCGAACTTAAGTAAAATAAAGTTGATAAAATAGATAAATTAATTGAGAAATTCAAACATAATTTAATGTTAGAAAGACAAATTCTTTACGAGAAAACAAATGCAAGGTGAAGCAATTTCACAATATGTGACAGAAATTAAAATTGTGTTTATCAATAGAAGAATTCAAACAACAGATGATGGAAATTTCATATTCGACAGCGAATATTCATGGAGTTTCAATCAGAAAGTTGTAAAACAGAACGAGTCCGTAGCTCCAGCGAGAACAAGCATTGTTCCTCCGGTGAAATCGCAACACCAGGCCATGCGCGTAAAACACCCGGACAGTGATATCAACGAGGTAGTGAAAAACCAGTTCAACTATCGTGCAGAAAATGTGATGCAACTTCCTGTGGATTTAGATTATAAAAAGAGTACAGCCTGTAACAGGAAAAAGCTGAAAAAGAAGCCTAATTCTCGTATAAGCCAGAAATCGAAAGATGTTCCATCCTGTAGCTCGAAGTCGAAGATGGGGAGCGGGTTTAAAGACAGTATATAACACGTGTGTTGCGTTCTTACCTGAACCTAAAGCTTAAATTTTGACTAAAACGCCTAAAAGACATACCAAAAGGGCGCCAGGAAACAGTAACACACAAGACGGTATAATTCGTCGACCTACAAACTTCAAATTGTATCTTGATGTTAAAATACCCTTTCAACTTACCCGAAAGAGCTACATTGGCTCTACAAATAACATAAAAAGACAAAATAAAAATATCATAATCTGCCATAAATTCCAGCATTTCTCTCTCATTCTCTTACAACTGAAATGAACTTTATAAAACATCAACTTTATAAAACTTTTGAATTATTATCAGTAAAATTTAGCAATTTTTTGTTACTAGTAGTTAAACTTCTGAAACACTAATAATACATTACCTGAACATTAAAGAAAATAATGCTTATGTAAATAAAAGATGTCAAAACTTGGCAACATACCTTAAATTTATTGAAATCTTTAAAATGAGTTTAAAATGTAAGATTAAAATGACATCACTTACAAACATAATAAAACAACGCTTTAAAACTTTACATTAAAAAATGACGTAACTATGTACAAACGAATCTGATGGATTCGCTATTGAATTTTCTGGTACTGGGTAAATATCTTATAGGAGGCTTCGTAACTCTTTGTGACCTACCAGACGGAACTTCGTTGGCTGGTGGGACGGACTGCTCACTTCGAACCCATGGAACATCTTCATCTTCACAATTCTGTTCAATTTCAACGTGTTCATTATAGCTCAAATAAACATTGAGACACATGATTAGTTTTACATTACAGGGCATTATCAAATAACTATTTTAAAAAAAAAAACAAAAGCGCAACGAATAATGCTTCAATTTTTTTTACTGGAAAGGTATCCCTTTATTGTACTCATTTGATAGAGAATGTTTTTCTCTTTTCAATGATGTAAAAATTTGATACACTTGCATAAGTAAATTGTGATTAAAACGCAAAAAATTGTTTGAAAGTTTATTTCAGTATTCATCTGTTACGAACTGAAAGTTTTGTATAACTACACTCTACAGTTCATAGAAGGTGTTCAAAGTGTACACCATTCACGGCTTGGCAATGATAAAGTCGTCTTTCAAATTCGTTTACTGCATTTTGAATCGTTTCTGGTGTGATAGTTCTAATCTCTGTTCTAATACGGTCTTTTAGAGTTTCAATATCTTTAGGCATATCGACATAAATCTTATTTTTGAGATGACCCCACAGAAAAAAATCAAGTGGACTTAAATCCAGCGAACGAGCTGGCCATTCTACTGCACCTCTTCTGCCTATCCATCGATAAGGGAAAGTATTCTGTTATGGGGT
This sequence comes from Ignelater luminosus, assembly GCA_011009095.1. Taxonomy (NCBI): domain Eukaryota; kingdom Metazoa; phylum Arthropoda; class Insecta; order Coleoptera; family Elateridae; genus Ignelater; species Ignelater luminosus. Next base: position 30,662 of record VTPC01003702.1, on the reverse strand, counting down.
ACATCTGGATCTCGTTCATTAGGAAATAGAACAGCTTAAGTAGGAACTAAGTCAAATCTTAAAAAATCTAGATAAGCATCCGCTGTTAAATTATGTTCTATAAAAAAAGGTCGCAAAATTTGGGTTCCAATAATTTCTGCCCAGAAATTGACTTTCTGCTAACATTGGGTTCTACATACCAGTCAGGATTTAGCGAAGACCAGTAGCGCGTGTTTTGTTTGTTAATGGTACCATTCAAACAAAACGTTGCCTCATCAGTGAAGAGGATATTTTTATGAAAATTTGCATTTTTCTGAAGCCTATGTGTTATTTCTTCGCAAAATTGCAATCTTCGATCTAAATCATCTTCTAATAATTCTTAAACTATACAAGGTTTATACGGATGCCACTTCTCCTTTCTTAGAACTTCGTGTGCAGTGGATTTCTTCAAAGTATGCTCATGAGCAATTTGTCCAACAGAAACATGTGAATTTTCCACGACAGCCAACATTATATTCTCACGTTGTTCATCATTTAGAGCTTTAGATCTGCCCGTTTCTGGACGATCTTTGACAGAATCCGTCTTCTGCAAAATTTTACATACAATAGATTGAGAAATATGGTATTCGGGGTGCACGTTATTAAACAAATTGCAAACTTCCTCCTGTGTCCTCCTTCTGCCTCCATATCCCAGCATCATTAAAATTTCGATAGGATGTTTTTCTGATAAATGATCCACAGTAAGTAGTATTTTTGTAACTTTGTTATCCTCACGTTAATCAAAATGCTTAAATTAATTAAACAAATAATTTTTCGCTTCAGTTCGGTTATTAACTGAAATTTCTACGACGCATTCAATTGCTGCAACAAACAAAAGTGTATCATACCGACCATAATGTGACTAGATGATACTGAAAATTTAAAAGACCGCGTCTGGAAAGGTAACATGAATAAATAAACTTTTAAGCGTTATTCAAACAATTTTTTGCGTTTTATTACAAATTTGCTTTTGCAAGTGTATCAAA
>VTPC01003702.1:0-29599 GCA_011009095.1 Ignelater luminosus | reverse complement strand
CCAGTAAAAAAAATTGAAGCATTATTCGTTGCGCTTTTGTTTTTTTTAAATAGTTATTTGGTATTGCCCTGTAATGTAAAACTAAACACTAAACAACTTTTATAGGAATCATTTTTCCATAAAATGCATATTTACTGAGATATATAAGATACTCCATACTTTTCGGACACACTGTATATCACGCTCCCTAATTTTTGCAATACTCTTCCGGGAAACCATTTTCTAGACCCTTTTACATAATGTAAATTAACCAGTACCTTTCATTAATTTTAAATACCCTGACAGGCTGAGACTGTTCAAGCTCAAATTTTACTTTTTTACCGGGACCGCGAGTAGCTATATTAGAATTAAAAATAGATTGATTGATACGCGGGTTAGTTACGAAAATAGGACGTTTTGGTTTAAATTTTAACATTAATGACATATGAGACACACCCGTCCCGGACGACAAAGTGGAACAAAGAGAATAAGGACACTGTTTAAGTCTGACTTTCAAAGGAACATTACAATGAGTTATGAAAAATTGTAAAGTTATTTTAAATGTCAATGGAAATTATGTGCAGATCTACCCTTTTTTTGTAAACTCAATGAATTTTTGTGTGCATTTTAAGCATTAAATTTAACGTTTCATTTGCGTATTTGCATACCATTCAAATGCATTATTGTATTTCATCATAAAATGTATTCAAGAAATTGTTTTATGTTTCCTTTATACTTGATGACATCATTTTTTCTTGATGTGAGAAAGTTTTATTATTTATTTCATTTATGAAATTTAATCTGCAGTTTTTATTAGTAAAACGTGCTTCACTCTAACTCAAAATTCCTTATATGTTTCGAGTGTATTTTTATTTCATTATCGTTTCGGGGAATAATTTATTTACATTTAGGCTCCGTCGTCAGAAGGAATGCTGAGTTATGGTTTTATAGAAGATCGAATTAAATAGGAATAATTACGTTTGTAATTTTCCATTTTTATTGCATCTTTGTGTTTTGTTTCCTGATACGGTGTACAACCGGCTTCTTCTATTGTATCTAATTTGCCATGTGTAAAATCATTTTAGATTTTCTAGTCAGAGTCGGACTTGGTCTTTGGACCAACTTGGTTGTTCCCTTCGGGTGACTGCGATGTGGTTTATGTGGTTACCTTTGTAAGGTTTTGGGTCAGATGTTTTGTCATAACATTTATCTGCTGCGAATTCACCTTTTTTTTGTGGTGGCTGTAGTGTCTTTTTGGTGAACTTCAGGAGATGGTTGAATAAACCGTTGATTTTTTGCGAATCTGGTCTAGAATTCGCAGGCTAAGGGATTAAATCCAAATTTTATCCCCTTCTGGGAACAATTTTTGAAGCATAATTTCTTTTGTTATATTTTGTTGTGTTTTTACGAACCCTTTCATTTATTTGTTGTAAACATATTTTTTTTATTTCTTGCTTTTGAGAATAATAAATTATAATAAAGTTTAGTTGTGTTACTTAATTGAAAAATAGAGTGTAAGAGGGTTTACCATATATAATTGTGTGTTGTCTAATAATGTAAGCTGTCAGATGAATCACCAGAGGACCAGTAAAATTCTTAAGAATTATTATATTATTTAACTTATATCGTTTTGGTAAGTAAAAGGAAGTATTAATTTGACCCCTTTCTTAAGATTTCAAGTGTCTAAATTAAAGAATTCAAAGCGTTAAGTTTTATTGCAAAATTTATCTTTAATAAGTAATGTGTTCATTGCAAATGTTTCATAAAGTTATCTGTATACAGGGTAATTTTTATAGAGCCACTTGTATACAGGGTGTTGTTAAGTAAGGAACCTATATACAGGGTGTTAGTTTACGAGAAGCTGCGTGGGCTAGCCGTTGGATCCCTATGACCTTCAGCTTCTAGCGCCCTTAATTTTAGACATCTTTGGAACTTGTCCAGAGTTTTTAGTTGTGTAAGCTTCTTTTTTTTTGGTTAACCTTCCTAATACCGGGTGGGGCAAATTCTCGCCCCAGGTTTATATTTTTGTTTATATTTTTATGTGTGGCTAATAATCTTTTTTGAGGTTTTAGTACATTGTTCCTTGTAGTATGAGATAAAAGAAGAAAACAAAAAAAATTAAAAATTATTAACAAGGAATAACATATTTTTGAAATACTGTACGCAAGTGCCTGTGGGCATTGTCGGTTTCCTTGAAGTTTTTTCTTCAATTTTGTTGGAAATTCCTTACAAATAATTATAATTTGAGTGATTTACAACTACCTTATTTGCCTGCTAAGGTATGCAGTGACATGCTGTATATATTATCAGCTTAGGGATGTCTAGTACTCAATGGCCTTTGAAATTACATTAGTTTACCTTACTAATACCGGATGGAGCGAATTCTCGCCGCAGGTTTATACTTTCATTTATATTTTTATTTGTAGCAAAACTTTGTTTGAGGTTTCAGTACATTGTTCCTAGTAGTATCTGATAAAACAAAAAAAAACGAAAAAACCCTAAAATTATTAACAAATAATATGCAAGTCCTTGTGCTTTGTCATTACAATTTCAGCCGTTTGACCCTAAAATTGTAGTAATAGACAATTGCCTTGACAGGTTAAAAGCTTATTTCGTTATTAATGAAATAAACGAATCAAAAAAGGTAAATTATTTGACTGTACTTTTGCGTCCCGAGCACTTCACACTTTTGAAGAGTAAACTAGTCCCTAAAAAGTTGTCTGAATGTTTTTTCTAGGATTGTTCAAAAGTCTTGAGGGATCATTACTAACCTGCTACAAGAGTAATAAGTGAAACATTTAAGTTTCATCTTAAAAAACAAAAAGAAAGTAAGCAACTTGTAAATTTTATTACTGATCTCAAGTAGTTGTCAATTCACTACAAGTTTGATGACTTTTTGGAAAGGGCTTTAATAGATCAATTAGTTGTTGTGTTAAATAATGAAACCTTTGTCAATATATTACTGTTAGAAGAAGACACCTTAACTTTTGATAAAGCTTGTCAAATTGTGTTAGATTTGGAAAGGGCAAAATCTTTTGCTGCAGATATAGTGTCAAATAATTCTGCAAGTCTATCTAGTGAATCAGTAACAGTTGAATCAGAAGTAAATGCTGTAAATAGATTTTATAAATCTACATGCCGTCCTTGCTCACCATACAGAAGTCACAAACCGTCTCAAAGTAGTCACTCATTGTTTAGGTGTAAGCATAAGTTTAGTAGTTCCTCAACAAAGGTAAAAATTGCAAGGAATGTTATTCAAAACACAAACCAGCTGATTGTGCAGAAATATTATGGACTTGTTATTAGCGCGGTCAAAAAGGTCATACATTACAGACTGCAAATTACATTCATTATGGTTGCTATACAGTCGAATATCAAGCAGATGAGTCATTGCTAGTGATAAACACGCTTGTCAATGAACATAAGTTAAACTTTCTAGTTGATACTAGTAGTTTTGTTAATATTATTCTCATAGATATATTCAAAAAGTATTTTTCTAATAAATTGTTATCTAGATTTAATGGTAGATTGTCAGCTGCTAACCAATTACTTTTAAAAGTTCTTGGTAAAATGTCTGTTAATGTAACAGTTAATAATAAGTGTAATGTTTTTTTAGATTTGCCACTGATTCTTGTATTGTCGAAAGGATTGGTTCCTCTAATGGGTCGAGACTGGTTGAAGGTCATATGTGTTCAATGGAAAATCAATATGTCAAGTATTAGTAAACAGTCAGGAGTCAGAAGTCAGTTAATATACAACTTAGGTCAGTCAGCTGTCTTTGCTCAAGTCACAGTCGGTTGTCAGTCTAGAGTCAGTTCAAACGGTAAACCAGAAGATAAAGAGCACTGTAATTTCATTAGTAAGTCTGAGTGATCCAGAACGTGAGTATCCGTATGCTTTTTTCAAATTGGACAATGACAAGTCAATAAAAGGTATTAAACTTGATATTAATTTAAAACCAGACGCTGTACCTGTTTTTCAAAAAAGCCTGTACCGTCCCATTTGCATTACGTAAGGATCGGTTGGAGTCATGTGGTATAATTACCAAAGTAAATAGTAGTGAATGAGCTAGTCCCATGGTATGTGTACCTAAGAAATCAGGCGAGTTACGTATTTGTGCAGATTTGGAACTGGTCAACAAGTTAGTCAGGCTAGACTTTTATTCACTTCCTCGTTTAGATGAGATTTTTCATAAGTTCGTAGGTTGCGTAGTCTTTCAAGTTCCTGTGTGCTATTGACACAATTTTACACACGGTAAGCAATTGTGCAGCTTTTTTGGATAATATTTTGGTCGGAAAAAAGAATGCCCAGTCATGTCTCAATACTATTCGAGAAGTTCTGTCCCGGCTTAACAAATATAAGGTCAAAATCAATTCTCAAAAAAGTGAACTTTTTGTAACAGAATTGGAGTTTCTAAGATATTAACTAAATAAAAATGGGATGAATCCGTCTAAGTTTAAGGTCAGCAAAATTATGTCTACGCTTAGACCTTCCAACGTAACTGAGTTGAAGGCTTATCTGGAAATGTTTAATTATTATAGCAAGTTTGTCAATATGACGTCTGATTTTTTAGAACCATTCCATCATCTTTTGAGAAAGGATGTAAAATGGAAATGGTCTTTTAAGTGTAAAGAGGCATTTGTCAGAAGTAGAAGCGTCATCACTGAGAAGTGTCTTTTAGTTTTGTTTGATCCATCCAAACCCCTAGTTTTAACGTGTGACAGTAGTTCACATGGGGTTGGTGCAATCCTCAGTCACATCCGTGATGGTGTAGAGTGTCCCCTTGCATTCGAGTCAGCTACACTCACACAGGCTCAACGCAACTATAGTCAGCTTCATCGCGAGGCGTTAGTTATTATTTCTGGGGTGACAACGTTCCATAAGTACCTTGTAGATACTTATTTTGACACAGTCACAGACCGCGAGCCGCTTAAGTCAATTTTCTCGAAAAATAAAAAATTGCACAACGTAAATGGCATCGTCTAGGTTAGTCAGATGGTCAATTATATTGTCTTCGTATAACTATGCAATCAAGTTTAAAAAGGGGGAAAGTATTTAAAATGCTGATATGCTTTCGCTTTCGTTTATATGTCTACACCGTTAGTGTCCGTCAAAGAAATTGCACAGAACACTAAAAGTAATACTATTCTTACTAAAGTTTTAGATCAAGTGGTCCACGTTTGGCAAAGTCATTGTCCGAGCAATTCTGATGTCTGTAGGTATTATAAGTTAAGGAATTTTCTGTCTGTACCAGAAGTTTGTCTTACGTTCGGGAATTGTGTCGTAGTACCTAAGTCATTGAAAAAGTCAGTGCTAAATGTCCTTCATGCTGATCATGTTGGTATTACAAGAATCAAAATGTTAGCGAGGCCTTATGTCTGGTGGTTAAATTTAGATTCCGATACAGAGCGTTATAAAAAATCATGCTCTGTTTGTCAGTCTACCCGTAATAGATCAAAAGTTGGCCTTGTGCTAGGAAGCCTTGGGAAAGGGTGCACTTAGACCTCTTGGAAACTTTTGGCCCAAAAATGTTAGTCCTAATTGATGATTTTTCTAAATGGGTTGAATGTTTTATTTTGTCTGTTACTAATACAAAAGCTGGGTTATCTAAGTTGTTTGAATGTTTTTCTCGTTTTTCAGTTCCTTCTGTTATGGTTACTAATAACGGGCCTTTATTCAATTCTGATACATTTAAGGGATTCTGTGAAAAGCGGGAGATTAAGCTTTTGTGCACAGCTTCCTATAAGCAATGGGTTAGCAAAAAGACAAGTACAGTCGTCAAGAAATGTTTAATTAAATCTTGTAATGAGAAAAAGTCGAAAAAGAAGTATAATGCCCGTCACGGATGTCGGAAGATGTTTAAGCCATTAGCTCAAGTCGAAGACGGGGTGGTCTTAGCTGAACTTAACTTTGTCCAGTAATTTTGACATAAATCACTGAATTCTGAATTGATATCACTATTCCACGTTATAAACACTCATAATGGACAAAGAAACAATCGTCGCCAATGTTATATTATTTACTTATAATCCCGTAATTTGGTTGAGACTAGTGATAGTAAAGACAAAATGACATATGACTTTTTATTACCAAACAAAAACCTTCTTGATCTTGCAATCTTCGATCTAATCGATACAACAGATATTACAATTCGGCATGATTAGGCTTTGCAGGTAAACATTTATTTGATAAGCTAACAATGAAAAAAATAAAAACGCATATATCAATACAATAAAAAATTACTTTACAACTTTATACTACTACCACAATAAGTGCAATATTTTCATTGTAGTAACCACGACTATTTAAAATCGATTCAGTTCTGCTGTAATCCTCTCACTAGAGAACATACTGACCATGCAACCTTGAGCACCTGTAAAATGTGTTATCATGTCTACGAACAATCGCTTTTACATTATTTATTATATGTACTTACATTTACAATAGTGCCTGCATTAATGGTGACTAAATTCCCTCCTTTTATGGTAATCTCCTTTTGGGAACGTTGCATTATAAGCAATAACGGTATTTTTAAAGATGGAAGGTGCTGAGAATACCAATTAGAAAAATAAACAGCGTCCGCAACTGCCATGGCCTAAAACATTTATCACATAGCATTAAAAAAGAGAAGTTTGCTTTACAAAAAGAAAATAGTAAACGGCTATCTACCTCAGAATCAATTTAATTATAAAACTTTGATAAATGAGATGCCTTCATAAAGGTAGTTTAGAAAACATACTACATGATTATAGAAGTATTACCCTAACTCGGAAATAAATTCACTAGTGGTTTTCCAAGTTTATATGTGCTAACTCCCGTATCCCGCAAATAATGTATGGGAAACCAAAATTAGCTGACACCATATCTATACTCTGTTCGACTTAACGAGCTACTAAAACAACGGATTCTTATTTTCTTAATTATCACTGTATCGAAGCAGTTCTACACAAACGAATTATTTAATTACGTTCTATCAAAAAAATTGTTTCCGCTACTAAACAAACTGTTTAATGGATTTTACCTAAAACTGGTTACACGTGGAGATAAGGAATTTTCAATTTTCAGTACCAATTGATTATTTTAGAGAAGAGACGAAAAATGCCGATCTTTGGTATGTAAAGCTTTTTGTCCAGCACATCGTTTCTTTCTGTTTTTTTCTTTGCAAAGCTTTCTTTTAGAAACTTTAGTTTAATCTCATAACTACACTTCTGATGTAGCTTTTTCTCAGCCCAAAAATGAAATAGAAAATTTGAATAATTAAAAAGCTTCTGTTAGCAGAAAATTTTATTACTGAATGCAAATTGAATGTTTGCAATATAAGAGTACAGTTAGAAACGCCTGCAGCAAGATTCTCACTACCAAGAGTATCGAAAAAAAGAGTCTAGTGATTGATTGCTGAGATGTATTAAATCATAGATTGATAGAATGTCCAAAGTGTCAGTGTCAGTGTTGGTGCCAAAAAAATTTCATTTTCTACTAATACAGAAGTTTAACAAATTCTCTCTAGAACACCATTCAGACGGTCCTTTTCAGGACTTCGCCATTGCCTAAAATCCAAATCTTTATAGATTTGCAGTAATACGTATAATATAAAATATCAAAGATGTCAAGATCAAAACGACAAAAAAATTTAGATGCGTTAATTTTCAAACGAGAAAACAACAATAACAATGATTTAAAAGAAACAATCAGAGAAATATTCAAAACGGAAATGAAAGTTATGGCAGATAATATCAAAATTCTAAGTAATGAAGTACATGAGTGCAAAGAGTCAGCAGAATTTAATAATGAAATAATGAATAAGTGCAACATTACATTAAAAGAAATCCAAAAAGAATTAAAAAAATTAAGAGAAGAGAATCAAATTCTAAAAGAAAGAAATAAGAAACTGGAGAAAGAAATTAGAGAAATTAAAATATCTGTAGAGCAAGACAGACAATATTCCAGAAATAAAAATGCCATCATAACCGGTATTCCAGAAGCTTGTCAAGAAAACGTTAATACACTTGTAAAACATATTGGAAAAATTATGGATTTGGACATCACTGATAAAGATATAGATACTGCACAAAGAATCAACACGTTTAATAAAAAAGAAAATAGACCAATAGTAGTGCAATTTACTAATAAAATAAAAAGAGATTAGTTTATAGAAAAATACAAATCCAGAAAACCAAAAGTAAACAATTTATTTCTTGAATTACATGCAACACCCATATCTGTAAATGAACACCTTACACAGTATTATAAAGGACTGTGGTCAGAAGCAAAAAAGTTACAAAAGGAAAAATTATACAAGTTTGTATGGTTTAAAAATGGAAAACTTTGGATAAAGAAAGAAGAAAATAAACCAGCTATTTTGATCAATAGTGAAGAGGAATTAAACAAATTGTAAAAGACTTGTATATATTAGGTTACATTATCAATTAGTTCTAATTATTTAATTTAAACATTTTTATATAGACTTTTATTTCTAACAGTGAAGAAGATTAACCCAATCATGAATGAAAGTATGAAAGAAACTGTTCTAGAAAATTTACAGATATGGAAAACACCTAATGTGGAAATCTCAACAAAATTAAAATTTAATATAATTCATGTAAATATACGCAGCTTGAAAAAGCATTGGGCTGAATTTGAGGCAATTATAAAAGATAATTTAGGATTTATAGATATAATAGTTTCTTACAGAAATTGGAATTAAGCAAGAAGAAAGTCCAGTTTTTTTCTTAAACTCATTTCAAAAGTTTATGTTATGTAGAGATTTCAAAAGAGGAGGAGGGATGTGCATGTTCGTTAAAAATAATATTAAAGTTCAAGAGATGGATCACCAAAAATTTGCATTTACTGAAAATATGGTATTAGAAGTAGACAAAAGAATAAGCTCTAAAGTTTTATTTAGTTGCCTAATAAATTGTATTTATAGACCTCCGAATTTAAATAAAAATAGTTTCATTCTAGAATTAGAGTCATGGTTAGATGAAGTACATAATGTAAAGAATATTCTACTAATAGGAGACATAAATTTTGATTTATTAAACAAATACAAAGATGGGGTACAAAAATATACTAATTTATTAAATGCTTATGGTTTAATAAGTTTAATTAATTCCCTAACACGAGAAGAAAAGATACAGAATAAATTAGTGTCTACTTGTCTAGACCATGTAGTAATTCGATTTGAAAACGAATCATACGAACCGTTTGTTATTAACTATAAAATAGCAGATCATTACGTAATAGGAATAAACTTCTTGGCTAATTATGATACACTAGAAGCAAACGAAGATACAATTCGATACGTTATAGATAATGAGAACGTCAATAATATGATTAAACAAGTAAATTGGAAAGAATTAATGAATATTAATAACGTTACACAACTATACGAGAAAATTCTGGCAGCATTTTCTTTAATATACAAATTTTCGACACGAACTATTAAGCACAATAAAAATAGAAAATATAAAGTACATAACCAATGGATTACAGATGAACTACTTAACGAAATTTCTTTTAAAAACGATATGTGGAGTACTTACAAATCAAACAAAAATCCAACTTTATTTAGAAAATACAAAGCATTACGAAATACAGTTTAGAAAAAAATAAAGAAAGCTAAAGATATTTATTACTACCAAGAGATACGTAAAAATAGTTCCAACATATCAGGAATTTGGTCAATCTTAAATAACAGACCAGGAAGAGGCAACGACAATATAAAACAGTCATGTTTAAAAAACTTTAAAGATATTGCTACAGAGAAAGAAATAAAGCAACTAACAAATACGAGGGCTGTTTGACGGAAGTGTGACATTTCAATAAAAAACAGGTTTAGCCTAGATTTTTTTTATTATTTTTCAACATAGTTCCCTTCAAGTGCTACACACTTAGTCCAACGACTTTCCAATTTCTTTAAGCCGTCTGAGAAATGTTCGTTTGGCAACTCGTCAAAATAGGCCTCCGTTGCAGCAATAACCTCTTCATTTGATGCGAATTTTTTTCCCGCGAGAGATTTTTTCAAATTCGGAAATAAAAAAAAGTCGCCTGGGGCCAGATCCGGTGAGTATGGTGGATGGGGAAGCAGTTCGTAGCGTAATTGTACCAATTTAGCGGTCGCAATTGCAGATGAATGAGATGGGGCGTTGTCGTAATGAGAGAGCACTTTCTTACGTGCCAAATGTGGGCGTGTTTTCTTTAAGATAACATCAAAACGGGTCAATAAATCAGCATAATATTGGCCAGTTATTGTTTTACCCCTTTCCAAATAGTCAATATGGATTATGCCTTTAGAATCCCAAAAAATAGTCGCCATGACCTTATTAGCCGAGTGACCAATTTTAGTCTTCTTTGGTGCACGTTCGTCTGGTGATATCCATTGTTTCACTGTTCCTTTGTCTCAGGGGTATGGTGGTGGATCCAGGTTTCGTCAACAGTCACATATCGGCGAAAAAACTCAACTGGATTACGTTGTAACATGACCAAACATTGATTTGAAGGTTGAACACGAATTCTCATTTGGTCCACTGTGAGTAATCGCGGCACCCATCTTGCCGATACCTTTTTAATATACAAATGTTCGTGTAGAATATTATGCACCCGTTCGATTGAGATGCCAACAGCATCAACTATCTCGCGCACTTTCAAACGTCGATCAGCCATTACCATATTATGGATTTTGTCAACGATTTCCTTAGTAGTGACCGTTTGTAAGGGCCCGGGGCGTTCACCATCATCAGTGCTCATACGGCCAGTTTTAAATGAATTAAACCACTTGGAAACCATTCCATGCGATGGAGCAGATTCACCGTAATATTTCCGTAATTTCTCCTCAGTTTCTTTCACTGTTTTTCCTCGTGAAAAATAATGTTTAATTAAAACACGAAATTCACGTTTTTCCATATTTACAAAATAGCATAAACTTAATTGATTTCTATGACTGTCAAATGTATACTATTTCACAGATTGACATGAAATTTGGAGGTTCAGCCTCTAAAAGACTGGCGTATATGCTAATGTTTTCGATTTACCGATATCAGCGCCATCTAGCGGAAAGTCACGCTTCCGTCAAACAGCCCTCGTACTTTCAACAACTTCTTTGTTTCAATTATCGACAAATTAAGAAAGACCAATAATACACATCAACTGGTAATAATTGATCGTTTTTTTTACCATATATGACCTCAACTGATTTGCACAATATACTACAAACATTTGACGTAAATAAAGCTCCTGGATATGACAACATCAGAATGAAAGATATAAAGAATAATTTAAATATACTGTGTGATATTTTACTACATTTTTTAAATCTAATGATTAGAAATGGTGAAATTCCAGAAAAAATGAAAATATCAATAGTTACTCCAGTTTATAAAAATGGTAAAAAAGATGATATTAATAACTACAGACCAATCTCGAATCTTCCATCATTAGAAAAAATTTTAGAGAAATATATAAATGACAAATTAAATAGCTACTTGAATAAATTCTCAATTATACCTAATACACAATTTGGTTTTCGAAAAAGAAAGAATACAGAAACGTTATTATTGGATTTTGTTGAAAAAATTAATGTAACTTTAAATGACAGAAAGCATGCAGCCGCGATATTTCTTGATCTATCAAAAGCCTTTGATACAATAGACAGGACTAGACTTCTTCGAATATTAAAAGCTTCCGGAGTAAGAGGCACAGTTCACAAATTATTCGAAAGTTTTTTAACAGATCGAGCACAGACTGTCAAAATTAACAATTGTTACAGTGATTTAAAGCAAACACATTTCGGTGTTCCGCAAGAATGTATTTTATCACCAACGTTATTTAACTTATACGTAAAAGATATACCTCGAACAAATGGTTTATTATGTAATATTTATCAATACGCTGATGATACTGCAATATTATCAACAGGCATTAATGAAATTACATGTTTGCAGAAATTGCAGAATAATTTCAATTTAATATCAAAATGGTTTATACAACATTATATTTTTATAAACACTAAAAAAACTCAAGCTGTTCAATTTGGAAATTCTAGCATAAATTACACTCTACGAAGTCATAACGAGAAATGCTTATTTTCTGGAAATTGCAGTTCTTGCCACAAAATAAACTTTCTAAATGAAGTCAAATATCTTGGAGTAATACTGCAAAAAGATATTAAATGGACTAGACACATAGAATATGTATCTAACAAATTAAAAAGCCTATTATATACATTCTATCAATTACGAACAATTTTGCCAGTGCAAACAAAAATACTAATTTATAAAACTTTGGGAGAATCAATAATAAGATATGGTCTGACGATTTATGGTCTGACGATTTATGGTCATACACATACAATACACCTGGAACCTCTATTAAAGGCGCAAAATAATTTCTTAAAGCTTATAGAAAATAACAAGAAAAGAACAGATGACATAAGGAAAGAGCTTGAAATTTTGAAAATTGATCAGTTACGGGATTATATTACCATTTTTAAACATTATTTTAATAAAAAATTTCAACAGATTCAAGAAACTACATATAACATTCGACCATCATTCATAACTTTCATCACTATTAGGTACAATAATTTCTACGGAAGAAACTCGATTTATTATTACATTCCAAAATTACTAAATGAATTTCCTTATAAAAACATAAAGAAAATTTCTGAACTGAAAAAGAAGCTTCGTGGACGGTTAATTAACAGATAAATTTATAATAACTTATATATTTATTTCTCAAAGAATACATAATTATTTGTTACTACGTTCAAAATCTTAAGTTCTTATTCTATTTGGTCTTTTCGTTACAGTTATACTAGTAGATTATATATTGTTAATATAAAACCTGTAAAAAGTCCATATGGACTCACAGGCAATTAATGCAATGTAATTATAATAATATATAAATAAATAACAAATAATAATAATAATAGTATCTCTAAGAAGGAAACCTACTCAATACGCTGTGACGGTACGTTGGCTATATTCGGTGATAAAAATTCAAACAACCTCCCAAGTAGGCTTAAACTCCAAAGAGTACGAAAATTTTAAGTATTATGGTAACTCTGCTAAAATGTACACCATTACTACAAACAGTCCTATCGAAAATTTTAACTTGGTACAAAAATATCTAAATGAAAGTGCAAGTAAAACTTTCTCACACTTTTTTCATTTGCCCTATTAATCTTTTTTAAAATAATTTTGCCGACGTATCAGCGCATTGCAAGTATTTCTTCGTTTATTTACCTCGTTTGTTATATGATTCGCTGGGATGCAAAAGAAAGCAAGTTGGAGGGTGACAGCAATAAACGGAATGACATGTCTCACTTGATTTTGGTAGGACCGGCTGAAATAGATAAATTTACACCTTAGAATTAATGTGCTCGTCTTAAATCTTAAAAATTAGAGAACTCATAGCAAAAATGAACAGTAACGAGTTGACGCTGACAAAATTAAATAAAGCTGCTTTAATTGTCTAATAACCATTTTCACACGGTGCATCAAATTTCACCTTGTAAACTTCGAAAGATACAAGAACACTAAATACTTTAAGTACCTACTATACTTTACGGCTAGTTATATATAATATAGAAAATGCGTCTTCTTTGATATAGAAAATACAAAAATTAAATTAAAACATTCCTTTTAATGTCTTTGGAATGGCGTAGATCAATCAGGTGAAAAGTAAAAATATTTGTTGTTTACGATTATTACTAACCAGAGGCATTGGCATGACCTACCTAATTTTTGTACTTGATTTAGTTAAGTTAGTAGATAAAAGCAAATCGTTTAAATGTTACCTTTCAAACGCAGCAAGTAGCTCTGCACAAATCAAAGGACCATCTATGACAAATTCAGTCAACAGTACTAAAGAAAATGCTTGTCCAAATTCCTTTACAAAACTGGAAAATTATGTAACTTACATAAAAACTCCAACAATAAATATTCTGCATGCTTACCGCAATATTAATCTGTGATGACTAACACAACTTTTTATTTCTCTGAGTCGATTTATTTCCATTTCATTAACTGAGTTACCATCTGCTTGAAGTTCTTGTAAATGCTGCGACAAGATTCTAAACTGGATAACTATTTCAGTACAAAATCCCAAGTACATACAATCTGAACAGCAAAGAAAAAGTGCAGAAAAGGGCATGATAATGGATTGTTCGATCATCACAAAACGATAAAGCTTTTCATATCCTTCCATAGTCCATATACCAGTAGGAGTCGTTTTTTGCAAATAGGAGTATACTACTGCGAGAATTACAGATATTAAACAAAGTAATAGTAAAAGTCTTTGCAATTTAGAAGTAAAACGACGTATTGAAATAAGTTCCATTCTAGTTTGTTGGTCGCATTCACTGGTATCCCAGAATAACTTGATCATTTGAATAAGTCTCATAAAATCTTTATTACGGTAGGTTACAATCACCATCCTTACAATTGTCTAGAAAAAATTCTTTTTAAAGCTATGTTTAAGTCATCATTAACAAAAACCGCGGTAATGAATTTATGAAATTTAACAATACAATTGCTAAGTTTCTTACCAACGAAAGAGAAAGTATTTCTTCCAAATTGCGTACGATATCAGATATATCTCTTTCAACGTTTACAAATTGTAACATAGCTATTGGAACTAGATTAGCTACAATTAGTACAAATACAATCATTGGGATGTACGCTTTAAATTTGTTTGTAGAAAATAATCCAAGTTTACTCAGACTAATAAATGGCAACCTCACTGATTCTGGTATCTCAGCAATGAACACTTGATCCATATTTGGCATTCTCATTACTGTATAGTTTATGCTGTAATACAAAATATCAGAATATTATTGTATATTGTATATTAGGGTGGGCCGAAAAAACAAAAATTTTTTTTCAAGTCGTAATACCGCGGAAAAGTTGCGAATTGGGGACACTAAAAAGGAGTGAAAAAAGAAATAAATTTTCCGGTCGCGCATGTACTCTAAAGTTTGCCGAAATTTGGAATGATTCACATTTTTACGATAATTCTTAACATTTTTAAATTAGCTTCTTCTCGAATGTAATAGCTCAAATTCTTGTGTATTAGAACCACAGAAAATAATGTTTAAATATTACTTAAATCTGTCAACACCTTTTGGTCGCGCATTGCCTTCAAAGTTAATGAAATTTTGAAAAAAATTTAGAAATAAAGGTAGATCATAGTTCAAGAAAAAAAAATACTAACAACTTACATGTTCTGTTTTTGGTTTTTTTTATTGAATACAAAGTTAAATGTTTAAAAACAAATTATTTTAGACCATTAGTGATATTTATAAATAGACTTTTTTATTGAAAACACTAGGTTTTTGTGTGCAGAGTCGTAAATCCAAGAGAGTCATGTTGAACAATTGAGCATCTCCGTTTTTACTCATTCTTAACTGAAAGTACTTTGAAATCTGATTTATGGTTAAAGTTAGGCGTGGTTGACCTTGACAGCAGAGTCGTTCCAATAAAACCATTTCTAGACTCAGCTCCGCTTTTCTTGAGGCTTCTGTCACGAGTTTCAGAGATCGTTCAACTGCCTGTGTGTGAACTGGGAATGTCTTGAATGTTATATCCCAATTAGACACTGAGTCACTTTGAATATGTGATTTAAATTCATCGTCACTGATATCTTTTAATAATGGGAGAAAAGATAAATCACAGTTCATCCAGGTAATTATTTCCGAGTAGTGTTGAGCCTTGAAATTGAGTTTTGGTGGCATGAATGTTCTGATAATTGTTCTCTTTTGATCTAACTGTCTCGCTTTTAGAATTCGTCCGAAGTCCGAGCTCTCTTAAGTGTTTTGTATTATCTTCTGTCATGGCTAACATTAAATGTTCTGGATGAGCGAAAAAAGCCATTTGGTTCTAACACAGGGTCGACAATATTACGTAAATCTTTAGGTAGGTAACTTGAAGGTTGTATTGATTGGTACACAAGTTTTGGTCCATCTGTAAAGTATTTACTTGTTTTAAAACTAAACCACATTTACATGTATGATTTTAGAATAAATGATGCAACTATTTCTTGAAGTTCAGGCGTGGGACTTTCTTAACTAAAGTACAATCTGAGAGTTCAATTTGCTGTTGTCAACCACCTCGAGTGTGACAAGGGACTAGGATCTCGCACAACCAAATCCTTTTTACAGTTTCCTGGCTTTATTGCTATAGAAATATTGAGTAGATA
Source organism: Ignelater luminosus (assembly GCA_011009095.1). Lineage (NCBI taxonomy): Eukaryota > Metazoa > Arthropoda > Insecta > Coleoptera > Elateridae > Ignelater > Ignelater luminosus. The sequence continues at coordinate 13,426 of VTPC01003702.1, read as the reverse complement.
TTGCTGATCCTTACTTAGTTTACTGCTGTCAATTGTGGGGATCTGACAGCCAATACTCTTGAAGCGAATCACTGGACGTTTTTCGCAGCCACTTAGATTTTTACCGATTAGCTCTCTCAAAGATTTCGAACCCGTTGATTTACCGTCTTGAAAGAGATGCCGGAATGGCAATTCATTAAAATGGAGAAGGCAAACTGCCCATTATAACGGTTTCCCCAAATGTATTTTGATTCGGCGAATCAGACCGTTTTTTCAGTCTGTATTAACTCAGTGCGACCGCATCCTATGACAATTAATTTTTCAAGGGAAATACCCCAACCAGACAGATAAGAAATAATAGAAGTGACAATATATTCAGAACTTCCAGAAGTTGGAGTAACATGGCCGATGTCGACTGAACCAGGTTCTTGAATTACCGAGTAATGCTCTTCCTTTTTTACTCTACGGAGCCTTTTCAAATGAGCTTGATCTACTACTAACGTGCCGTCCTTCGTCCCATCCAAATAGAGACCTTGTAGTAGAAATTTTGTCCTTGAACTATGATCTACCTTTATTTGTAATTTCTTTTCAAAATTTCATTAACCTTGAAGGCAATGCACGACCGACAGATTTAAGTAATATTTAAACATTATATTCTGTGGTTCTAATACACAAGAATTTGAGCTATTACATTCGAGAAGAAGCTAATTTAAAAATGTTAAAAATTATTGTAAAAATGTGAATTTTTCCAAATTTTGGCAAATTTTAGAGCACATGCACGGCCGGAAGGTATAAACCGATTTTATTTCTTTTTTTAACCCTTTTTAGTCTCCCCAATTCGCAATTGTTCCGCGGTATTACAACTTGAAAAAAAATATTTGTTTTTTCGGCCCATCCTATTGTATATGTCGGAGGCATTACCCGACGTAAAGCTGATGATACACACACACAATCTGGCAAATCTCCAAAAAAATGAGATTCTATCTATGATACTAACAATTTTTATGACAAACATAGTTTTGAGTAATTAAAAACAAGCATTAATCAACATATATAGCAACAAAAACTGCACAATTACAGTTAATGTAACATAAAAATTAAAGTACGTTAAAATAATAAATTGTTACTGTCTTGTTTATAATCAATTATGTTCAAGGTTCAACTGTTTGTATGTTGTTTTAAATTAAACTTTACAATTTCAAAGAAAATTTAACATTTACCTAGTCATAAACAGATGAACTTCCCTGCATTGATAAATAAATAATTTTTTTTCAGAAGAAGCTCTTGGACAACTTTCTTTTATCGCGAACATTCTAAGCAAAAATTCTTGTTCCAAGAAATCTCAATGATATGTGTATTTTACAATCATTTATAATTTAACTAGTTTATCTGTAAAAGGTAATAAATCGTAGCAGTCAAACGTAAAATTTTGTTTACAACTCGTATTGATATGGAATCGTTTTGTTTAAACTACGACTCGATTTGTCCATAGAGTCCTAACTGATGTACTTGTTATATAAATGAAGCATATTTTATGTCTTAACTTTTTTAACATAGAGTTATTCCCAACAGTTGCAAATCTAAACTGTAAATGTAAAATTAGACTTACGTCAAAATGTGGTAGTTACATACTAATATGTCTGTCCAAAATGTAACTTTAAATTAAATCCTCTTTGATCAGAATTATGAACGTTTTCTGCCTAATACGTATACAGGGTTACTGATATTGATCGCATTAACAAAATATGCTTAGTTTCGAAGATATAATTGCTTTAAATAACTAGACCCACCGTTTGATATCTGAACATCTAGACACTTTCATTGTGACCATTTCTGGTTCCAAAGTAGCTAACTTTGTAGTCGCCTTTAGCCTATGCACAAAACTTGTCTGAGCAACGTTCTGTCATTTGTCATTTTAAATGCTTTAGTTACTTGTTTATTTATATCATCTTGTAACACTTAGGTAGTGCCGAAAGTTGGTAATTCACTAAATCAACTTCCATAATTTTCCATTTTGTGCTGAATTGAAGAATGTATACAAATGAAGAATTTGTAGACAAATAATAGATTATGGTAAAGCACTACAAAATGCTGCTGCAGCTGCACAATTGTACGCAGAAAGATTGCTTAGTAGAAGACATCTTATATCTTCAACTTTTCCTTCTCTAATTCGAACAGCACGTACCTCGGGCGAACTGCAGCCGCGACAAGGACGTGGGAGGCCTTTGAGATAACAGACTAGCTATTGATGATAAAATTATGAATTTAATTGAAGAAGATCCCACTTTAAGCACACGCTAAATTGCTTGGGAAGTCAAAACCTCACACTCCACTGTTTGGTGGACGATGCACGAGAGTTACTGTAGCGCGTACAAGCTCTGGAACCAAGCGACTATGAACGCTGCGCTTGATTTTCTGAATGGCTCTTGGAACAGAATCTGAGGAATTCCAACGTTGCGATGTATTGGCTTGTGATAAATCTACCTTCAAAAGGAATGGAGTTATCAATTTCCACAGTATGCACTACTGGGATGTAGAAAATCTTTACATCATACAGAGATCGAATTATCAGCAGAGATTTTCAATCAATGTTTTTGCTGCATTTGTAAATTATATGCTAATAAGCCCATTTATCTTGCCCAATTGAATGATTGGGAGAGTGGATTTAAATTTCCTACAAAACAAACTTTCAGAGCTGCTAGATGTTTCATTACATGTCCGTCGGCGTATGTGGTTCCTATATGACAGAGCTCCCCCATATTATAATAGAATGGTACAACAACATCTAAATATCGTTTTTTCACGTCGATGGATCGGCTGTGGAGGCCCGCTTGCCTGGCCTTCTAATAATTAATGCATTTAACGTTACTTGTTTGACAAATTATCTGTGTATTGCAATTTGATTACTACTTAAAGTAGTTGTAGGCCACGCAGGGTTGATTGTTTCACTTATAGTAGATGTTTTAAGTCAAGGCTAGACTAGCTTTTAAATTATTTTATTACAAAATGCGGTTATGTACAGAAGTTCTCAAACATGATACACAGTATATCCAACTTTGAAACTTTGTATATTTTGTTGATGCAATTTAACGTAGAAACGGATAAAATAAATTAAGAATCACCCTGTACATTTGAGTTTTGAACAGCACATTAAAAGTATCTTCGATTAAATTTTTATCATTTCGGTTATTTAAGGATTTTATAACAAGAAATTTGTAATTTCTTTCGACACTATCCTATATTATATCCGTTAACTTTTGCACCTAGCTTTTAGATTCTATAAATTCGTTGGAGGCATTCCTGCTTTTAAGCATGCACATATAGCCCATCTTCGAATGGTTGTGTCATGAACTGCTTAGGTACTAACACATTTCTTGTTCATCATCAAACTACATCATGCTTTGCAAAAAAAAAACTGTTTTAATGATTCCACTTGTAATTATCTAAAAAAAAAATACTGAAGGAATATTCTATAAAGGCGCCGCATGTTTTATATATTTATATGTTTAAATTAATGTAATCTATGCAAAATCGACTAAAACGTTGATTACACAGATAATCAATAGAGTTTGATGAATTATAGTTTACTAATATTCTACAACATCGGTAAGGGTTGATGTAGTAGACAGTGACGTAACGTCTACTTAGGGCCTCAGGCTGCAAGCCAGCCATCTTGAACTTCAGAACAAGCCCCATCACGATTCAAACGAGTCGTAGGAACTTTTGGGAATTTCTAACCGAATACAGAAGAGGAGTCCTCTTTAGGATTTTATCCCTCTCGAAATTTCTGAATCACAAACTATAGAAGGTTTTCCGGGGCTCCTGAATAAACACGGATCCCTCCGGGCCGGGCCCCTGGTTGATCACGTGGATCTTCTTACGACCCGTAGCATGGGATTTTCCCGGGATGCTTACTAAATACGAGGATCCACTCTCGATCCTATCATGGGGGATCCCCGAGGCTACTGACGACCTCTGGTACCCCACATCGCTACCACCAAGTGAAGAGTCTCTCTCTCTGGGCTTCTGACCGTACATGAGGGCCCTTTCGGGATTTTTACAGACTCCTACCTGAACAGACGGAGCCCCTTGTGTTTTTTGACCTAGTCCACCTTATGGGGCCCTTTTTGCGGCTACCGCATTGTAGAGTTTGAGGGGATGGTTGCTACGCCACTGATAGTAGGGTATGGTCGATTGACACTTTTATTGTGGTTATAAAGTATGTCAAAATGTGCAATGCGTCCAAATTATTGTTTACGTATATTACTCTAGCAGTTTTGTGATACTATGCTAAAAGTTCGTCTTCCTAAATTGAAGATCAAACGCTTCAATGGAAATATCAAAGAATGGAGCACCTTTTATGATGTTTTTAATAGTTTAGTACATAATAATGCTCAATTATCAGATACAGATAAATTTCAATATTTGTCCTTAGAGAAGGAACCATTGAGTTTAGTGCGTTCTTTACCTCTAACTTGTGATAATTACGTTATTGCGTATAATAATCTAGTAAAGAAATATCAGAATTCTAGGTTACTTGCTACTCATTATTGGAATGAGATTTTTTATAGTTCTAATCTCAAAACTGACAATATGCGAGATCTTAGTCGTCTCTTAAATGTTTTCTCTGAAAATTTGGAGGCACTGAAGCATTTGAAATTTCCCACAGAACAATGGGATTTCATTCTTTTTAATTTATTGTTACATAAGATTGATAATAATTCGCGAAACAGATTTGAACTGGAGTATGCTAAAGTTGACATGCCTACTTATAAAAATCTATTTGAATTTTTAGAATCTCAGCTTTGTGCTCTGGAAACCTGTAATGCCGTTCAAGTTTTTAAAGGTACTTGTAAAGTTCCAAAATTTAATAACTCTTTATGTACTAGTCAAAGGTCACCATCGGCTTTCGTATCTACAAATAAAGATACGTGCATACTCTGCGGAGACTCTCATAAGTTATGGACTTGTTCTAAGTTTTTGGAAAAAGCACCACGCGCACGATACCGTTTTGTCAAGAATAAAAACTTATGTTTGAATTGCCTTACTTCTTCTCATAGCATAAAGCGTTGCTTTAGCAAATATACTTGTAAATCGTGTGGTGGTCGTCATCATTCTTTGTTGCATTTTAATACAAATTCTTGCAAGGCACAGAATAGTCATAAACCATCTTCTTCTTCATCTCTGGAGGCGACCGCTTGTAATAAAGATGATACTTCTCAACTTCCAAATGATAACATTCCATCACTTATTACTGGTTTGTCACAGTCTTCAGTGACTCTTTTGCCAACAGCTATTGTTGAAATACTAGATTCTAGAGGCAATTTTGTTGCAGTACGTGCTTTGATTGACACCGCTGCCGCAGCATCGTTCATATCCGATAGTTGTATTAAGCGTTTATGCTTACAACGCAGAAAATGCATAAAAAACGTTGTCGGTATTGGAAATATTCCTAATGTGACTACAAAGGGTATAGCGGAATGTACAATTAAACCAGTAACTCATTCAAACCCAAAATTAGCATTGAAAGCGTTTATAATTCCTAAAATTTCCTCATGTTTACCCTCTGCACTAGCTGATTTGAAAAGCTTGCCACATTTAAACTCACTTCCACTCGCGGATAAAACTTTCTATAAACCTGGACGTATTGATCTGCTGATGGGTGCGGAAATGCTTCCATTTATTCTAAGCTCTGATACTTCATGCCAAACTCCTGAAAATCCAATGTTGTTATCAACATTTTTGGTTTTGTTGTCTTAGGAAGAGCCGATTTAGATTCTTCGAAAAATAGTTGTACAACTTCATTTTGTTTAACGTTTGAATCCCAAGACAATAAGATAAAGAAATTATGGGAAATCGAAGGTATTCCAGATAAAACGGTAATATCACCTGAAGCAGAATTCTGCGAAAAACTGTATAAGGAAACTCATTATCGCGATTCGTCGCTGAAGTATGTTGTAGCCTTACCTTTTCGAATAAAATTTCCTATTTTTCGAGATTGAAGGAGTTTCGCCCTTCGTAGATTTTACGCTCTTGAGAGTAGGTTATACAGAAATGCCGTCTTGATGAATTCATATAAAGCCTTCATGCAAAACTATTTGGATTCTGGTTACATGTCACCTGTTCCACCTGCTGTTAGTACAAAAACCTTTTTTATTCCCCATCATTGTGTTATCAGAGAAGATAGTCCTTCTGCTAAGTTGAGGGTAGTTTTCGACGCTTCTATGAAATATTCTAACGGAATATCATTAAATGACACGTTATTTGCAGGTCCTAAAGTTCATTCAGATATAGTTACAGTCTTATTAAAATTTCGCTTGCTCAGATATATTTTAATAGCTGACATCAAACAAATGTTTTTGCGAATTCTAGTGCGTGAAGAAGATAGAGACTTCCAAAGAATTCTTTGGAGATTTGACCGTGAGAATCCTATTCTAGAGTATAGGTTAAATACGGTGACATTTGGTGTAACTAGTTCGCCTTATCTAGCTAACCGAACAATTCGGCAGTTAGCTCTAAACGAGCAAGAAAAGTTTCCTCTTGCTTCGAAAATTCTTTGTTCAGATATCTACGTAGATGATATTTTGACTGGTTGTGAGACCTTGGACGTAGCCTGTCAAATTAAACCAGAACTGTTATTGTTGTTGCTCAAGGGAGGGTTTGAGTTGCAAAAGTGGGCTAGCAACTGTCCAAAAATCCTGGCTGGTGCTCCTGTAGAACATCAACAACCTTTATCCTTTGATAGTGAACAGCCTTGTTCTGTTAAGGTTTTAGGTTTGCAAGGGCAGCCGCAAATCGATAGTTTTACTTATCGAGTTTCTCGTATGTCAGGTTCTTGTACAAAAAGATCGATTTTGTCTGATCTGGCAAAAATATTCGATCCTTTGGGATTTATTTCACCCATCACCTTTTTCGCTAAGCATCTAATCCAACATTTATGGATTTTAGGCTTAGAGTGGGATCAAGAACCTCCTTCAGATATTATATCTCAGTGGAAAAGATTTCAGTCTGAAATTCATTTGATATCTTCGCTAAAGATACCTAGATACATCCCTCTCTACAAAAGGGAATGTGAATTACACGCATTTTCGGATGAAAGTGAGGCTGGATATGGTGCCGTAGTGTATTTTCGTTTGATTAATGAAACAGAGGTTAAAGTCTATTTAGTAGCTGGAAAGTCCAAAGTGGCATCTTTAAAAAGATTGTCATTGCCACGATTGGAACTTTGTGGTGCTGTATTGTTGACAGATTTAGTAGAATTTGTTCGCAATGCACTTGGGGATAAACTTGTTATTTCCAATACGTTCACTTGATCTGACTCTAAAGTTACTCTCACTTGGATGAAGTCATTACCACATCGTTGGCATATCTTTGTTAGTAATCGTGTTAGCCATATCCAGGATAAAATATCTCCGAATCATTGGCGATATGTTTCTTCTGATAATAATCCTGCTGATTGTGCAAGTCGGGGTTTGTTTCCGGAACAATTACTTCATCACTCTATGTGGTTTAGTGGTCCTGACTTTTTATCGGAAACGCCAGATAATTGGCCTTCTGATACTTTGAATTTTTCGTCTTCGGAAGTCCAAAACGAAGAAAGAAAAATTGCTCTGACTTCTTTAGTACCTCGGGATATAGACAGTATTCTTAATAAATTTTTTTCTTTAGAAAAAATTCTTAGGATTATAGCGTTTTGCTTTGGATTTGTAAATAACTCAAGGCATGAAGAAGACAGAAACTTTAGTACACTTTGCGAAACCGATTTTCAAGACGCACTTATGGTCTTGGTAAAGCAAGTTCAATCAGAAGTTTTCTCGAATCATATTAGTCAACTAGAGAGTGGAAAATGCAATTCAAAATCTATTCGAAAGTTAAACCCATTTTTAGATGAAAAGGGTTTTCTCAGGGTCGGCGGGAGATTATCCAACTCATCTTTGTCGTATGATAAAAATTTCCTTTATTGTTACCTCAAAAACACCGTTTGATGGAGTTAATTATTGAAAGTATGCATAAGACATTTCTTCATCCCGGTTCACAGGCTCTGCATTTCTTAATATCACAGCAATTCTGATTTTTGTCGGCCAAAACTGCTGTTCGACATTGTCTATCGCGTTGTTTTAAATGTTTCAAAGTCAATCCAAAACCTGTAGTATCTTACATGGGTGACCTACCTGCTTCTCGAGTATCTCACTTAAAACCATTTCAGGAGGTAGGCGTAGACTATGCAGGTCCATTCTCAGTTACGTTAGGTAAATCTAGAGGCATAAAGTCTCAAAAGGCCTATGTTTGTATATTTATATGTTTCGCCACGAAGGCAATACATTTAGAGCTAGCTTCCAATTTGAGTAGCGAAGCTTTCCTAGCAGCATTTCGTCGTTTCGTATCGCACAGGGGTCACTGCAACGATATACATTCGGATTGTGGCATAAACTTTATTGGTGCTTACAGACAATTGACTGACATTATGAGAGAAGCCGTAGAGTCTGAGGGAATTAAATGGCATTTCAATCCACCCGCAGCACCCAATTTTGGCGAGCTTTGGGAAGCAGGTGTGCAAAGTGTCAGAGCTCACCTAATTCGAGTAGTAGGAGCACAAGTATTGACATTTGAAGAGTTCTATACCGTACTCGTGCAGGTTGAGTCTGCTTTAAATTCTAGGTCACTGTATCCTATGAGTAGTGATCCTCATGATATTTCTGCGCTTACTTCAGGTCATTTCTTAACCTTAGAACCACTTACTTCATTGCCTTCGCGTAATTATGCAAATCGTAATATCAACTCACTTCAACGTTGGCAGTTAATTCAAAGATTGCATGCCGACTTCTAGAAAAGATGGCATCTTGATTATTTAAATACGCTTCAGCAGCGTTCTAAATGGACAAAAGAGAACTTAAACATTAAAGTAGGTGACTTAGTGGTCATAAAAAATGAACAGCATCCGCCTTTACGTTGGGCGCTTGCAAGAGTAATAAAAACTCATCCTGGTGCCGATGGCATTTGCTGCGTTGCCACAGTAAAAACTGCCAATGGCACCTTTTAAAGGCCTGTTTCTAAGCTGTGCTGATTGCCAGTAAATTGGCAATAATAAATCTGAATTTGTTGTGTTTGTTAAAATAGTTTTCTATTTTAAAGTCGGCGGTAGGTTTCATTTAGAGATAAATTGTATTATATAATTTTTCTTGTTCTTTGTTTAATTCTTTAATTTAATTAATACTGCCTAATCTTACAAGTTGGCGTATGGGCAGTCATGGCAACATGTTGCTGTTGATATACGAAAGAAAGAAAAAACTGAAAAAAAATAAAATTAAGGCAAGTGAATAATTGTATATTTTCTTAGTAAACAATTACCATACACACAGTCCACGAGCAAAGGTTTTATACCATTACGAACTCTTTGAGTTTTCGTCGGGTGTGAAACATACATTATTTTGACTTTTAAGTAAATACGTTTACAAAACTGAGTACCATCTTAAGCACCAATCTTGTTATTAAGCCTGATTCATAAGTAAAGCCTGTCAATTAAAACACGAAAACGATTTAGAACAAAATGACTTTTTTAAATATAAAGAATATACATTTAACCCTGATTATCAGTACCTAATATAGTCACCGTGTCTGCGCACAAGCGTATTTAAACGTGTTGGCATTGAGGTGACTAATGTCTCTGCAAGTTGCATCGGTAATGTCTTCCACGTTGACTGCAGCAAACGTTTGAAAGCTTTTAATGATGACCTAGGTTTGCTTGCCACTGTCATTTTTATTATTCTTTAGACATTTTCTTTTGGGGCTAAGGTCTGGAGCCATTGATGGCCATGGTAGAACCTGGATGCTGTTGTCTTCTTGCCATTGTGTGCATTTTCGTGACCGTTGTCTTTTTGCAACCACCACTGTTTAGAATCGGCACCATACACAATAAGTGCAGACGGCAAGAGTCTCTTCTTGTAAATGCAGCACATAAAATTGGAATCTAAATTACAAGTAAAAAGAATAAGTTCGCAGAAACCGAATTGCGAAAAGCAACCCTACGCAGGCACTTTGAGAGGATGCTTGTTCTTCTTAATAACATATCTCTGTTCCTTCTTTACCTACAATTTTTTTTAACATTTTTTATTTGGAAGGTGCATTCATCAGTGACAATAATACTACTCCAGTCCTGGCTCTGTTGCGTTTGCGCCCACTCATACCGCCGTTGCGCATGTCGTTCTGCTAGAAAAGGAATCACCTTCAGCGCTTTACAGTCCAGTCAATGAATACCTGAAAGGAGGTTATAGAGGACATGGCAGAAGGGAGAATTTTTCTCTTGAGGAATGTGTTGGGGGTAGTTAGGAGGCAAACATACTGCCGCTTCAGGGGTGGGGGAGGGAGGTTGAAAGGTCCCATTTTTCGGTTTTTCGCTTATAACTCGGAAAACGTGCATCGTACGGTAAAAAGCATACCTCACAGAATAAAAGATAATTCAATTTCCTACAAGAATGTTTATATTCATTTTCTTCCTATGTGTTACAGTTTCCGCGATATTGCCCAGCAAAAATCGATAATTTTAGGAAAACTTTTTTTGCCTCACATTTTTCGTCAAACTTGTCCTTCTTACTCTTCAGCCTTATGTTTTACAGAAAAGTCGTCTGACAGGAAGTTGTAGATCATTGAAGTATCTTCAAGAATATGTAACGTTTACTAATTTATCTTCGACAGGTCAGAAGTTACAGCAATTTGAAGTTTTCGGATAAATTTCGTGATTTCGCAAGAAAAGTCAATGAATGCCCGAAAGAGGGTTGTAGAGACATTTTTCTTTTGAGGAATATGTTGGTGGTAGTTAGGAGGCAAACATACTAAAAGTCCCCACCCTTAACCCTGTTGCTTCAGGAGTGGGGGGGTGGAAAAATCCCTTTTTTCGGTATTATAACTCGGAAACGGTACGTCGTACGGTAAAACGTGCTCCTTACAAAATAAAAGGCAATTAAATTTCCTACAAGAATGTTTATATTTATCTTCTTTTTATGTGTTATAGTTTCCGAGATATTCGCCAGCGAAAATTGATAATTTTTTTTGCCTTACATTCTTCGTCAAACTTGGCCTTCTAACTCCTCAGTCTTATGTTTTCAGAAAGGTCATCAGACGGGATGTTGTAGAGCATTAAATTTCCTTCAAAAATCTGTATTTTGACTGATTTATCTTCTACAGGTCAGAAATTAGAGCAATTTGAAGTTTTCGGATAAATTTCGTGATTTCTCAAAAGAACTATGCTTTCGTTATTATCGTTATTTATGTATTAAAAACTGAAATTTCAAAATCAATCTTACCTAGCCTTGCCGAATTCCAATTTCAGCATCGCGTAATAAATTGGTACTTCATCTAATGCTCTTTGACTATTTGTTGGGTTTCTAACAACCTCTTCAGATAAACAGTGCGTTATGTTCTTAATTTAATTAAAAAATTCAGTTGCTAAATGAACTAATTATCAGTAGCAGACTTTAAACAATAATAATAGTGCTTGCCTATATCTATAAGCGGAACTAAGATAGATTGTAACATTGTAAAACAAAAACTATCTAGATTAGCACTATAGCGCGGAGTGTGCTCGTTCCTCTTTGATTTTCACAACACTTTACTTAGTTCTAAGGATTGATGAGTAGACATCGCTTACTTTTAATATAAAATGTGTTAAGTATGCCATGTTTGTTCAAGGGAATTGTGAACCACACTTGCTACAGCTTCAACCTGCCTATCAAGATAAGGATTAAAATGTGCCTAGCTATCAAATTTATTATCATAGCTATGCTATGTACGTAACGTACTATCTAATTACAACCTGGTGCTTGGCTTAAACATAAAATACTCACGATTTTAATTGTTTTAGAATCCGTTACTGTTATAATTTAATCTGTTATGTTTCGAAATGCCACTTTCCCAATGTTGAATCTTTTTTGGTAGTGTTTTAGTTCCTCCGTTATACGTTCCCCACCGAATGTCTTTTAATTCGTTACTTTTGTAAATAACCAAATTTATTCTGCTGTCTTTTTAATTGATTGAACTTATTTTTGCAGTAACAATCAATTGTTGAAATATCAAGATCTTCCACACAGAAACTAGCAACACACAATGTTTTATAGGTCAGCAATACTATTCGTTACTATCCTCCACTATAAGCTGGTCGGGACGAACTGTGAACAATGATACTCCAAGACCATCGAGGACAGCAGAAATTAATAATTTAAGAATTTCTAATGTAATGTAGGGTTTCAAAAAACGTGTATTTACTTAAGAGGCTGACGTGCTTTAGTACTTTTAAATTATGTAATGTTTTTACTGGAGCTGACATCGACACGGTAATTAATTGTTGAGAGATGCAGCAAATACGCGCAACGGCTATAAAAATAATTAATTATTTATTGGCCATTTAAAGTGTTTATCACACCACCTCTTCTAACTAGTTAATAATAATAACGTACAGTGGATAAAAAAAGTTATGCGCAAATTCACTTATGGTTTAAATTTTACTTTTTCAGAGAAAATCCCAGACAATCCCATTTTTGCTATTTATCAGAAACATTGCAAGCAAAATATGGTAGTATCCAGAAAACAGGTTTAAATGTAAAGGGTAGTTGTGTAAAAGATTATTGTTTTTGAATAAACTTTCTAAATTAAAAATTTTTGGTTTTGAAACTTGGGCATTGTAACTTATTCAATGAAAGCTTTAAAACGAGCTATCAAACTTGGAAGAAGACTTCCAACTATACATTGTTTCTCATTACTTCTCTCAGCGTTTTTTAAATAAAGTAGAAATGGAGCCATGAATAAATTTGTATGTTACTTTTTTTAAAAACTGTATAAAATTCGCCTCTGTATACAGTATTTATATAACGACCAGGTACGTATAGAGGCATAGCAGAGAATCATCATAAAATATTTATCTGTTTCGTATTTAAAAGTATCTGCCTTTCACTATTTAAATGATAAATTATTTTCTATTTAATAATTTCCTATATACAGGAATGGAATTATTAATAATGAATACCGATAGTAGTATCTTGCATTTTGTGCGGTAGAGAACGGGAATTATAAAAGTAAACATACTAGAATTCCCGGCATAATTGCAGTTCCAACCGCATTGATTGCTCTAGAATCAAAAGTAGCAATCGAAGACATCAAATCGTAATTCGATGGCCTCATAACACGTTCATTAACCAACATAGGGGGCATTTAAAATCACTTAAATCTGGAACTGGAAAAGATGGTGTAAGTTGATATATATATAGTGAGTGGTTTGTTTCTATTAAAGCGAGTTTTCACAGAAGGAATAACTGTACATCTAATATCTAACTGATCGTGCGAAATGAAACTGGCCTACTACACAAAATAATGCAGTTAATATTTTATTATTGTGTTAAATAAATTATTATTGGAGCAAGAATTGGCTTATTTTCGCACTAGTATGATTCATGATTCA
>VTPC01003701.1:0-11460 GCA_011009095.1 Ignelater luminosus | reverse complement strand
TCAAGGTTTTCAATTATGGTATTTTTGTTTAGAAATAAAAATAAAATGTCTTTTCTGCAAATGTCACTATAGGTGTCAACTTTCCTGACTCAAAAACATCAGAGAAACGTCATTTTACTGCCTAGGTAGGAAGATTCTTCCCTGACTAATTTTGCCAAGAATAAAATAACAAAACCGAGACAACAATATATTTCCATCGAGTTTAGTTTTTTTCTAGATGTTTCTATTTTAGATTTTTATTTTTTTAATATCCAGTTGCAGAAAGGATTTTGTACCTATCACGTCAGGGACTTACAGGCTTCCAGAGCGAGCCGCTAGGAACTGACCTGCTCATCCTGTAAAGTATCATTTTTTCAACTTGTTACGTAAATAAGTATTACAAAAAACAAGGGATATTTATTTTGTTGCAAAGCTTACGCTTTTTAAGCTTGGTCCTGTGGAAAATCTACGTAGGATCAACGGTTGTCGAGACATAAGCGTAAGACTTCGAAGAGACCCTTGTTTCCGTTATTTTTGAAGATGTAAACCAACACACGTGTTAAACACGTCAGGACTTATAGTATGTTGAACAGTACGTAAAATACAACATGTCTAGGCAAAAAGACATTTTCTTCTAGTTTTCCCACATTTATTTAAGAAAATGCCTAATACTACTGATCTAATTATAATATGTCAACTGTTTATGAAGTTTTAAAGCAGTTCCTTCTATTTTGTCTAATTCCACTTCGTCTAATTAAATTTCGTCTAATACGACCTCATTTTATCAAATTCCAGTTTTGTCTAATACAACACGAAGTCAAGTAATAAACCATAATAACCTAATAAAATATTTGGAAGAAATTTATGTACTAGATAAGGTTACAACATGCGATCATTAAAATTTAAGTTCCCAGAAGACTATGAAAGAAGAAATCATGTCTTGGCTTATTTTCGGAAAATTATCTGTCAAACTGACAGTATGCATTTGAACCAAGAAAAAATCATCAGTTTATAGGTTATGTGTTGGCATCCGTTGTATCTAAGCTACGCCCTACGAAAAACTTCCACAGCCTACTGGGAACTTAAATCTTAATGATCGCATGTTATGTTATTTGCAATGCTATGTTTCTAGCTTTTTATAATGAAACACAAAATTATTTGTTAGGTAAAGTAAGAAAAACCATGCGGAGTTAATTTAAACGAGATGGTATTAGACAAAGTGTGATTCAACAAAATGGGAGAGATTCGTCTTCAATGTTCCTAAATAAATGATTGCAGAAGATCTGCTATCAGTAGAGAACTGGGCAAATTCTAAATCTCTTTTTATAGAATGGTATGCAGGATGTTCAGCAAGAAATGGGATAGCACAGTTTTTCAGTAACGGATGATGATTTTGAAATCCTGAAAATGTTACTAAAGAACCCATATTTATTTATACAAAACTTTAATTTACACCCATCCCCTCTAGGTGAGGCCTTCCAACTTAAGATTCTTAAAAGGCTACAAGGCATTTAAATCTGTCTCCTTTCATTTCTTGTGTTTGCCTAACTGTTTTCGTATCTCTTTAAACAAAATTTTGGTAGTGTGAGATCCTAAGAATTATTAACATTTGAAAAAAAATGTAATTAGTAAAAGACAGAATTTTTTAAAAACCTTACATAGCAGGCAAAAGGATAGAAAAGCTTTCAGTTAATGTGATAAAATGCAATGTTGCCATTTAAAAATTCTAAGTATGAGAAAAAACTAGCATGAGAGTGAACACACCGTTCCCAAAACGACAAAGTGTGTCATCATAAATATTGTAAATCTTCAGAATTGGAGATGTTGGTTGTAACTGTTGTTCATCTTCTTTTCTACCGAGATTTGGCGCCTCATACCTCATACCGCATATATTTGGTAAAGCCAATTAGCGCCAATTACAACTTTTACAACTTTACAAGGATGTTGATTTCGGTAATACGCAACCTGCACCCACTCACAGCAGCACGATTAAGTCTCTGAAATGCACGTCAAAACCAAGTGAAAACAAAACCAAACGTAACAATAAACAATCGCTTTAGACGCTCTTGCTGTCAAGTACAGTATGGCTATCTTTTCCTTGGGCTAAACAATTTCAATAACACATGTAGTTACTAAATTCATAGGATATTTAAAAAGGTCTTGGATTCATTTCAAAATTGTACGCATGCCTTTTCCTATGTTCCGTCTTCCATGAAACACACCGTATAATAGGATTGTCAATTAACATCTAATATCGTTTAGTACAATTGATTTTGCAAATACATATGAGCTGCTACTAGTACCTTGTTGTAAAATAAACTTTGATACGTTTTAGAAATTTTAAAATCTTGACCTTTAAGAAGAATTTTGAGAAAAATGTTTTTTAATAAGAAACCCCGTATATTACATCACATGAAAGCTTATAAAATGAAGTTAAAAATGAGACCTTGTCCAACTTTGTAGCTCGATTAAGTGAACAGCAAGTACGACTTAAAAAAACTATTGATGGTAAATTTTTTGGAAAAATTATTCATTCTAGCCCCTAATAATCAATCACTTTGCAGAATAGTTTTCAAATTCGCTACTGTTACAGGAAGAACAGGAAATGCTATTTAGGATATGACAGCTTTCGCATTGTTGCTTGTAGCCAAAAAACGAAACAACACCAAATTTCATTTTCACCTATGAGTTTTTATCTTGAAAAATTAGAACGGTGCGATACATCGTACGCAGTTTGAAAGTTCCTTGAACGATTTGTTTCTCACATTTTTAATCTTTTTGAATTTTGTAAATTAAAGAAAACAAAAAACATCAAGGAATTTGTTTTTAATTTCCTTTAGTTCTAGCAGAAATTGTCAGGAAGCAAAAACCAAACTACAGCTTCCTCATTTTTTAATTATTAATAGCATAGATCTATCATCACCGTAATGCTGAATCACCCTACACAACTACATCAACTATTTATAGCAAGAACATTAAGCAAATATGTTTTTTTGCTGATTTTTTGATATACTTCGAGTTTCGTGCGTCCTTGTAACACCGGCAGTGTATCCACACATATACACATCAAGTACTTTGCAAAAGAGGAAGTAATTCATTACTGTAAATATAATTAGAAATTTGTCTGCCTCAAAAGAATTACATTTAGTAAACATTGTCTTTTATTTTCAATTTAGATATACAAGCACTCCTTAGATAGATATGTATGTTTTTTTGCAACAATTTGTAATACTGGTGTTAATTGAAATTCTTACAAATCCACTAACCTCGAGAAGCAATAAAATTCTTAATTTATTCATAACCTTTTTGCTTGTATTATTTTTTGCTTCGAATGAAATTTAAAGGCAAAATACAAAAAGAAAACAGTTTCTCAGCCACCTACAATCGGATTATGTAGTCAATTTTGATGGTATCAAAATAAATGATTGCGAAAGTGGTTGTTATATAACCTCACATAATAGGGCACCAGATTTGGTTAAAATTGTTTTTTGCTTAATTGCATTTCTGGCAGTAAAATAGATTAGTGCGCATTAAATTGAAATTAAAGAAAACTTAACATTTTGAAAGACGATAATCTCATTATCTAAATTAACAATAAAGGTTAATAAATTCTTAATACTATGAGTGTGCAACTTTATAAAAAGCAGTCTTTCATTTTTTGTAATTAATGATTTTCTTAAATTAAATAAGAATATGAAGTTAGGTACTTACAATTTGATAATCCATAAAACTTAATGATTAATGCAAACTAGAAAAATTATTAAACAAGACGATCACGAATGGTGGGTACTAGATATAGTACTGCATTAAGATGTTTGTATCGTAAATACTACAATTACTTTAAATTTAGGTGACTATTAAGATGGCGTGTTTTAAAGGGGTACAACTTAACAAGGAATTAGTGCCATTAAATTATCTAGAGCGGGAGGATGTTGTAAAGAAATTTTATTTAAGTATCCTCCTGAAGACTGCAGAAAGAAAGATTAAAATAATTTTATACTATGTATTTGTTTTAGCGTCTCATTAGAGAAGTAATTCAACAGTTACGTGAGGCAGATTGTTAATTTAAACTGAGTGTGCGAAGATACTAAAAATAAAGTTGCAGGAAGAGTTCAGATTATTATTGTTTGTAATCGTTTCTTTAGAATGATTTTCATGGTAGTATGTTGCTGAAAACTTTTCACTCAATTATTGATATCATTACTTACTGTTTTAAGATCTTTCTAAGAAAGTTGTTATCATATAACTAACAACTGATATAGTGAAACTTTTAGATTCACAGCTTTGTGACGCAGAAGGTCCTATCGTTTGATTGGTACTACAATCGGTAATCACAGCCTTCTTTAAATGTGCAAGTTGTTCACTGCACAAGAACGGTTAATCAAATGGGTGGCACTGTGATTGATTAGGTATAATAAAATTGATTTTTGTGTCACCATTTAAGAAAGTACAAAGCCTGCAAATAATAGTATGCTGTGAAAGATAGGTTCCTTAATGTAAAGAATGTAATTTTATAACAACCTGTATTACAGACTACTTTTATTGACTTTCAAGAGAGACGGCTTTTTAAGGTTTTCACTCAGCAGTCCTGTCTGCTTTAATACACTTTAGTTCTGTGACTTAAGTTCAAACTAGAGTGCAAGTAAACAATGATCAATGCGTTATCGCCTCGGCTCTGCATGGCAATTGTCCGCCAAGCGTTCGCATTAAAATCCTGTCTATTGCAGTAGCTGCTTGTTTACGTGCATTTTGTTTGTTTTTTAAGAAACGACAGATACTAGACACTTGAAACTCTAGGAATGCTCAAAGTAGTCCCCTCCGACATTGAAGCAACTCTCAAGACGAATCTAATAGCAGCGTCAATCTTATCTTTGTGTGCATCAAATGGCTCTGACAGTCTTTTGTTCGTCTAATTTGAACACTTTGACATGTTCCATACCCCTGAAGAATACGGCGTATTGGTACAGTGCTCGGTGAAGAATTATCTTGAGACATCCGTACCCTACCTTCTTGACTCTTTGGCGTATCAAAAAACTGTGCTTCGTATACATTTTGTCACCTGTTACGATTTTAGAAATGCTGTGGTAGAGTTTCATTGCTGATTTTAAACCGCTCCGCCATTTGATGTTTTGTTAGGCTATGTGATACTCAACAAAAAATAACTTCTTTTATACGTAACTCTTCGCGTCCCTGTAAGGTTCCACTTTTTAAACTTAAAGTTGGATAGTTCAAATACCAGACGATGAGATTTTAATAGTAGGCTCCTCTTAAAGCAAATGAATATGTTGACAGATTTTGTTCTAGTAATGACTCTTCATTCTCTAAGACAGATTATATGTACACTGTGCTCCTAAAGTCCTGCATAGATTCAATATTTTAATAACTAGTCGTACAATTGGCAAAAAATTGGTATCAAGCTATTACTACATAAATATGCGAACCTAATTTCGACATCAGCTAGGTTGCCAAGCCTACAAGTTATTTGTGGTGACAACTCAGATGAGCTTTTTAAAATAGTTCACTGTTCTTTTAGACGATTTCAAAAATGCAAGTATCAATGGGATTATTTCCAAAAACAAAATGATATTAATCAAGAAAACGTGTAAAAAATGTTAAGCAATTGTTTCGCGAAAATGGAATATGCTATGGTAAACAATTTTCATCTTAACATTATTTCAACAATTAATAAGTTCAGACTATGTTATCAAGTGAAAAAGAATCCATTGGAATTTTTAATGATGATTGGGTATCATGACGGAATCTGAACTGGTTATGTTGGCTACTTAACAACACTCACTCCGACAGAAAGAGAGGGCCATCTGCAGGAGGATTTTCCGGCTGGAGCGCTTCTTCCCTTCGGAGGAAGTCTGCGACAGGGCGGGTATTCCTCCTGTAGATGCGCGCCTCGAATTCATGAGGGGTCGATATGTGAGCAGGGCGGTCGAACAAAACAGAGAGCACGTTCTCGACATCCTAAGAACCCGGGCTCCGGCCGCCCGCAGAAGACCCAAAAGAAAACCCAAACACCCGCCCTCCATCATGATGAGACGTGCCGAGAACCTCTCCCCCCGAGTTGATGGACATACTTCTTGACACCCCACTTATCTATAGATAAGTTCCCAACCACAGTCCTCCGCGAAACTACCGAGCAAAGTAGGCAGCGTCCTGGCGCCACGTTGCATTCGGGAGGTCCGGGACATCCCCGGGCCGACTGTTCTCACTAGGGTTTTTCCGTGGTTTTCCCTAGTGGTCAAGGCAAATGCCGGAACAAAAATTTCCACGAACCCACCACCCACACCGAACTAACGCGCCGCGTCACCACCCCTTCTCCTCCGATGTTGCCACACCGAGGAACCGCCGCTGCACCACCACCCCACAACACCAAACTGCTGCTGCCGCTACACACAACTACCGCAGCCACACAATAAACACACACACACACACACACACACACACACAGGATGAGCGCGAACCGAACCGTTCTCTAAGTCGCTGACGCCACAAAATTCCTCCCCTCATCAGGCTGAAGAAGCTCCACGAGGAGCTTAAAACGGCCTCCCGCCTTCGGCGGGAATTTAACGATTGACTTGACTTGATTTGACTAACAACACTCATCCAGATCGTCTTCCCATATGTCATTTAACGGTTTCCCAAAAGGAGAAAAAATTTCGAGAATATGGTCATGATTGATATTTAGAAAAACTTGCCACCCATGTGTATAAGGAAACGTTGACCTTGATATTCTATTGTCAACTGGCAAAAATCCACACACAAGCATTAGACAATTGTCGCGTGAATTTGGCCTAAGTCTTGCATAAAAGTAAGATGCGTTTGGTTCCAAAACCTTCCGAAGATGACTTTGGTCGTCGTCGGTTGGAATTTTGTAAAATACTCGCGGGCGTGTGTCGACATGATAAACATGTTGCGTCAAGTATTCTCTATTCCGATAAAGCTATGTTGATACTCACCGATACTGTTAATCGACAAAACGTCACGAGACAACCCTCGCTGGACGCGTGAAACACTTAACATCCGCAAAAACTTGATGTATGGCTTAGTCTTTTTAGAAACCGATGGCCTAGTACCTAATTTTTTACTATTTGAACTTATTCAGAAATTAAATGAGATTTTTTCAAATTACGAACATTTTGCTGCATCTGCAAGTGTGGTTTCATCGAGACAGCACTCTAGCTCATTATGGAGTTTAAGTTTGCGAATATTTAGACCAGATATTTCCGGCTAAATGGATAAGTAGAAGTAGAGGAGGTGCAGTTGAGTGGTTGCTAAGATTACCGGACTTAAATCTTATAAAACCTATGCTGTGAAGTCTAAAAACTTGATAGGTCTTAAGCAACAAATAAGGCACTACAAACAAGAGAGAACGTGCAATTAGAATTTTATCCTTGATGAAACGCTGTCAAATTGATTTGCTTACCATAGTATCCTTCTTTTTTGTAAAACAATTATTTAATATTTTTTCACACATTCTCTTGATCATCTTTTGTTTTTGGAAATCACTCCATCGATACTTACACTTATTGAAATCCTCTAGAAGAGGAGTTTCTTAAAATGTAACACAATACAGGATGTCTTCTTTAAAAAAGAAAACATCATCTCAATTATTAACAAAAATATGTAGACTTGATAATGTGATCAATATCAAAATTAAGTTTCTCGTATTTGGTAATAATGAAAGAGCCACAAAATTTTTTCCCTGCAGTTGATCATAAATGAGGAAGATAGACCATGCAGTATGTCGAATTATTAGAATAAAGAGCGTGCACGCGACGAAACCCTGGGGTACAACAAACTATCTGTCTTTTTCTTATTAATTACAAAACACGTATTTGCATCCTTTATTAATTTTTAGGTTATTTTAATTATTAACACAATTCAGTAATATAAAATATGGTTTGCAATTGGTAGGAAAGAGACAGATAGTTTATTGTACCCCGAAGGTGCATGTTTCTATATGAAATAACAGATATTAAGATTATTTGGCAGATTAAGCTTACTGTTGAAAACTTAAAAAAGTATTGCGTTTTGAAAAACGTAGTTTTTACTCAAGAACAGAAAAGTTTTATGATTGAATGGTAGAAGAATTAACGGTAACTGGGAATGTTCTGTTCTGAATGTTTTGTTGAATTTCAAAATCAATTTTCGATACATCTAATAAACCAAAGTAGTTCACATGAAATCTTATCGATTTGGACTACGGCTAAAAGTATGACTCAAATGCAGACTTACGTAATTCTGTCCATGGCCAGCCGAGGATACAAATGTAATAAAGCGTGTGTAGATTATAATGTTAACTATACTTTTGTTAAGTCCACTAATGGAAAGAATTAAAGGAACAAAAACATTTCCCAATTTTTTTAGTGATTTTAGAAATGCTGTATCTCAGTAAAAAATGCTCGTATCCAGATTTTAAAAAAAGCATTTTGAAACTTCAAGATTCTAGTTTTCAGATCTTTCAGTCAAAAATTCTTAGGAGCTGTCGTTATCACGCAATCCTAAGAAATAACGCACAAAAAAATTTTTCAAATTGTCTTTTTTTGTTTTTTGGGTCCACGGACTCGGGAAAATTTTTTTCAGCTAAACCATTGCATGGACCGGATAGCTTGTTTATTCAGCTCCAATTTCCTTTTTTTTACACCTCGATACGACCTGCTTTCACCGAGATATCAGACTTTTAATGGAAAAGTATCCTTTTGTCTTTAATCATCGGTATCTCAGCAAGCAATGATCTTACAGAAAATTAACGGCAGTTTTGGAAACTGGAATATATGTCCTGCAAGATAGTGCCGCGATTTTCAGGAAAAGAAATTGTTTTCCATTCTTGACATGAGTTTGAAAAAACAAGACAAAAAGGGTAATTTATGGTTTTTTAGAAAATCAACGGCTAAATTACAAATATTCATGAAATGACTAATGTTAAGCGTGACTTTTATAGCTCAATATACCGACAAAAACCTTGCGAAGTTGCAATTCGATCTAGCGAACCGTTTCTTTGTTTCAAACAATCAAACTTTTAAAAAAGATTAAAGGATCACGTTTAAATTTAGAAAAACAAAGTTTTTAAAATCTCGATACGAGCATTTTTCACTGAGATACAGTATTTCTAAAATCACTAAAACATTTGAGAAATTTTTTTGTTCCTTTAATTTTCTCCATTAGTGTAGTAGTAGCAGCAATGCTCTACTATGTACCTTTGATATACAATCCAACTGTGTGAAGATTAATAGTATTGTACAGAACATTTTTTTATTATAGAATTCAGAGTAAGCTGTGGTTTAAGTTCATTTTTATAGTGTACAGGAAATATGCAGTGTGATAACTGGTAACTTCTTTTTTAGTGAAAACGGCATCAATGTCGTATACACTGTAGAGAAATTGTAAGTCATGGCCTACTCTGAATTCTATGATAAAAAAATGCACTGTACTTAAGATAAACAAGTGACAGTATGTTACGCGTACATGTAAACATCCTGCATACTGAAAAATAAGTGGTTGATAGAGCATTTAGGATCAAAACCAAGGGTTTTTGAATTTTTGTCTTAGCTTTATAAATAATCCTGTATAATGCGTATGGCATTCTAAAAGACACCTTACTGCTTTTGTTATCTGTTATCTTTTTGTTATTACGGCCCTGTACAAGACACATCTTCTGGAATCACTGCTGTCTTCATTGTGGAAAGCGGATTGTAAACGATTCATTTGTTGTTCTTGAGTTAATTACAAATTGGAAAATATTTGAAATGAAATATAGTGGCCATAGTTATCAGCTCCATGTCTAAATAAAAATTAACCTAGACATAAGATTCAATTTTGACAACTAAAACATTACTAATTGATGATGTATTGAGCATCTTGGACCAATCAACTCTTGCAAAGAAATGTAAAGAAAGAATCCAGGTCCGCATTTAAAGAAAAAACTAAATTGCCGATGGTTGCAAATTTCAAAAACGTCAAATCGAAAATATGCCAACTTACAGAAGAGAAGAAGCTGCTTCGCGATGTGTGAGTTATTTTCCAATATTGTAGAGATAAACAAGTAAATAACTAAAATTAAGAATTTCAGTTTTCTGGGAATATTTTCTAAACATGAAGGTAATCTCTTCAGATTATTAATGGGCTTGAAATTCTACAGCTTTGCCTCAATTTATGTAGCTGACTTTGTATCTCATATGAATGCTTTTGGCATATGTTTGCTGATTAAATGATTTCTGGTTCCACGATCTTTTGAAAATCTTAAATTTTGCAGCAGTTTTTCATTCAAACAACAAATTCAGACTTTGTTGTAACAGCTTCAGTCATTGATGGATTTAGTGCTAATTTATGCACTAATTATTTTGCAACTCATTTCAGTATTGAAAACTGCAGTAGTTTAGAATAAAATGTCAGCATAATATTATTTGCTTATAGTGTTTGAAATCAAATATCATGATATATACATTTGTTGTGTTTTACGTCAGACTAAACGAAACAAACGATTTTTCAGTGTCTGTGATCGTTTATGTAAATTGATTATGTCAGTTAGAAAATTTATTAAGGAACAGTACGTAGAGTTGTCAATAATAATAAAAATTTTCTTGATCAGCAAAATACCCAATAAACATTAAGGTCTTTGGCAATTGTAACGTGACTCTGCGGAACAATGATAATTACTTGAGCGTGTGGTTAATAGTTAATACATAGGTACGAGAGTGGTCTGAAAAGTTTCCGACCTAACAAAGATACACGACATTTTTTCTGAAAATTTTTTTTTATTTTTCAACATAGTCTCCTTGTAACTCTACACACTTCTCCCAACGATGCTCCCATCTCTGTAACCCGTCCAAATAGTACTCGGCATTTTTCTCTGCAAAATAATTCTTTACGAAGGTGATTGTTTCTTCATTTTACGAAAATCTTTGTCCTCCGAGCGCAATTTTTAGATAAGGGAACAAAAAGAAGTCGCTTGGGGCTAGATCTGGTGAGTAAGGCGGATGGTCAAGCAGTTCAAACCGAAATTCGTGGATTTTCGCCATGGCAACCGCTGAGGTGTGAGACGGTGCGTTGTCTTGGTGAAACAGAATTTTCTTTTTCTGCAAATGTGGCCGTTTTTTCGCAAGTTCTGCCTTTAACTTGTCAAGTAATGGTGCATAGTATGCTCCTGTAATGATTTTTCCTTTTTGAAGATAATCAATTAAAATAACTCCAAGACTATCCCAAAAAACAGTCGCCATCACTTTCCCAGCCGAAAAAACAGTTTTTGCTTTATTAGGAGCCGGTTCCCCCTTTGCAGTCCACTGTTTGGACTGTATTTTTGTTTCGGGCGTATAATGGTGTATCCAAGTTTCATCTACAATAATTAATCAGCGCCAAAACTCGGATTTATTTCGCCTAAACTGCGTCAAAAGAGCGTTGGAAATATTCATTCGAACACGTTTTCGGTCTAACGTGAGCAAACGCGGCACCCAACCCGCGGACAGCTTTCTC
>VTPC01003700.1:0-41283 GCA_011009095.1 Ignelater luminosus | reverse complement strand
TCCGGCGGTCGTCTAGCACCATTTGGTGAACTTTGGCGATGTTTTCGTCGGTAGTTGCAGTTTTTGGACGTCCCGAACGTTCATCGTCTCTCAAGCTCTTACGGCCACGTTTAAATGCAGCAGCCCAAAATTTCACTGTGGTAAATGATGGTGCAGAGTCCCCATACACAGAATCCAACTCATCTTTTATTTGCGAAGGCGTATTGCCTTTCAAAAACAAATATTTAATGACAGCTCGATACTTGATTTTGTCCATTTTCACAAAAAAATTCATATCAACTCACTCAAACGACTGTTACATAAAAACTGCGCGTCCAAAATGGCTGAAACTTTGGTGAGTAACTGTCAACAGATGAACAACGAAATTCAGTAGCTTTTATTTACGAGTGCTGCCATCTTCACGTTGAGGTCGGAAACTTTTTAGACCACCCTCGTAATCCAGGTTTTTTGGCTTATTTATAACTTAAGAGTTGTTCTCTGCCTGTTAATTCATCTGAAGGTGATTCCGTATCTTCTATTTTTTGTTGATGACACAACGACCCGTTTTAATTTCCAAATGTGGATCAGTAATGATTTCTTTATCTCACTTCCTGCAGTACTTTTTTTCAAAATATTTTTATAAGGAGAGTCACGTTCATTTGCTTTTTGCTTCAAAAAGTCAGACCTTTACTCCATCAGCTACTTTCATCAAATTTACAGGATTTTTATTGTTTTAGTAGTGCTGTTAATAACATTATTTTGGGGAGAAACTTAAAATCACCAATTATTGGTCTTTAAAGCAAGAAAGCCTTAGACAATTAGATACAACAATCACTACGGTTTATATCTTCATTGCTTTCATTTAATCCAGCTTAACACTAGACTGAAAAACATTCGGAGATTCTGACTGTTTTCCGAAGAACAAATATAATCATTCAGGAAAGAACATTTACTTCGCCTTTTAATTAGTGACACACAAGAAAAAAAATGTCAAATAGGAATTTCTTAACAAAACCATTACAGAGAGAACGGCTTTGGGAAAAGTACTGAAGAAACAAGATTCGGTTGACTCTGAATTTAGTTAGCTTTACGCTTTATATTCGTAGATACTGAATGTGATGCTCAAGAATAAAATTAAATTACATTACCTTACCGGTTTTCTGCGCCTGGATCAGTAGATAAGCATTCACATCTAGATTTTTAAATACACCTACTTTTAAATGACAATGAGGTTCAAGTGGTATCATCGACGATGCTTTCAGCCACGGAAAAATGTAGATCTGATTGTTTAATACATCTGAAATATGCTAAAATTGTAAAAGCTTCTTCTCTGGATTCAAAAAGGCATGGATCTCTTAGAAAGTCATTCTGAAAGAGAGTGGCAGATTTTTGCAGCTGTGACTAAATTCATGCTCATTTCGCTCAATGCGAGATCTTCAAACATCTAAAAAAAAATATTTTATGAATAGCAGAATTAGATGGATGGATCAAATATAGAATAACCACTGATGGCACGTTTCTCTTAGCGAATTTTCTTTCTACGCCCGGTCTCAGACGTCAAGCTAGTGAGGCGACTGCCGCAAAGAACGACTTAAAGGGGGACACACTACATCTCTGAAAGACAAATGCAAAACTCTAGGTAGCAAAATGAATTAAATTTTGATTTCTAAACATATTCTCATTAAATGTATGTTTTAGGAATTACTAACACGAATAGCCGCCCGTCTCCATCCACTGCAGCATGTAGGCCTTCCCCAAATCATTCCACTTTTTTCTGTTCATAGCTTGTGTCATCCATTGCTTGGTCTTGGTCTTCATTCTAGTGTTCGTCTTGTTCATATTCGGTCCTGTCTTTGTGCCATATGTCCGGCCCATTGCCACTTCAGTTTTGCAATTCGTGTCACTATGTCCTTTGCCTTCGTTTGGTCCCTTATCCATTTCTTCATTTTCTTTGTCGAATAATCTTATTCCCAATATTTGCCTTTTGTGTGCCCTTTGCGTTCTTACTAGTCTCTGCGTATTTCCCTTTGTTATATTCCAGGTTTTGCATCCATAAGAAATAACCGGGATGACACACTAATTATATACTTTTGCCTTTAAGCTGTTTAAGATATCCTTGTCTTTGAGTATGTATGCAAGCTTACCGAATGCCAGCTAGCCCAGCTTTATTCGTCTTGCTATCTCATCTGTAATATTGTCTTTCTTTGTGGTGACTTTTTGACTCAAGTAAATATAACTGTCAACCACCTCGAGTAGCATTCCTTCTAAAGCAATTGTAACGGGCCAGTGCTCAAAGGTATGCACAAGTCCCGTCCAGACCAATGGTAGATGTTAAATTTCGTAGCTCATGCCGCAGATGGGGTGGATTCTCAAATAAACTTGGCTAATCTCTTTCAAAGAGAAGCTCACCGTTTTCCAAAACTCTTATTAAACTAATAGATGGTCGTAAAAGAGGGCGCCAGCAGTCGTAGATCGAAGGGTTCTGATGGTCGGTCACGCGACTACTCGTGAATCCGACACCCTGTATATAGGCCTCTTACGAAACCTCACCCTGTGTGTAACTTACCTCGTGGAAGCTCCATTAAAACTCGCTCTGACGTTTCACCAATGAGACTCAATACACAAAATAAACACTGTATAAGCACTTGATTTGTCTTACGTAATTTTGCTAAGGAAGTCCTCTGAAGACTTCCTTCTTTTAAAACGATAGAAGAGAGAAATGCCAATTCAATATTTACTCCTCTCTTGAGCAAAGATATCTAGTCTCTTACAGAAATTTGGAATATACACTGCGTGCTTTTTGATAGCCAAAAGAACAAAATAATGAAATGAAGCTGCTTCGCCTGGACCAGAGATCCACTTACAAAAACAAAAATACAAAAAGTCGACTTTACTTACATTTATTAAAGCAATAATGATAATAAAAAAAATGAGTCAAACACACACAAACAAAAATACAAAAACAATAACAAAATAGCACTCAAAAGAATATCAATAAGAGGCATAAATTAATTTCTGTTTGGAGAACAGAGTCGATAAAATAATAAAAAAAACAGAAACAAACTATAAGAAAAACAAATTATTACAATAAACAAGGCGAAATGATTCTGTTACGTTAAAATTTTAAAATAAAACACAAAAAATCAAAATTCAAATATTAATTAACCCGACTAAGGTAACTTGACCATAAATTGTTAAATATTGGCAACTGAGATTTACATTTAAGAACAAAGAAATGATTGCCAAGTTAGTAATTTTGTTGCAAAAATTTATCAAATACCAGCTAAAATTACCTGGGAACGTTCCTGTTACAAATTAGTTAAAAAGTTACTTGTAAAAATTATGATTCAATAAAACAATACGAAACTGATCCTGTCTACGCAAAGTTTCCGTATAAAATATTTCACAAAGTTCGACGTTCTCCTAGCCTTTAAACATTAAAATTCATATAATAAAACATAGCAGGTTTTCTTTCTTACTCATACAGGAATTCTTTCTTCCAGAAGGTATGTGCAGACCTCTGTTTTCCGACGAAAGGGAGCTAGATCCAATAATTGAGAAAACTTTAATTTCGAAGAACAACCACTTATTTTACGTTAATCACAAAAAAAACATAAGAACAAAATCCAGGCGTTTACACACAATTTTATAAACGAAAATCACTGAGTCTCAAGCACTATTAAAATTTTGCGGAGCTTCCAAAATGTAGTATACACACAGATGCTACACCAACGGGGCCAAAATGGTTGCGTTCCTACCCTCTACAATTTCTGCTTCCTGGACAACACCAGCGTAATTATATTTGGGTTATACATCCCCCACGATAACGAAATTTATAAGCCTTGCTGTTGGCAAACAAACCACTTTCTTCCGCGACCATTGCGCGTCTCTGACACGAAGAAATTACGATTTCTCCAGTCCGATCTCTTTTTTTTTCTAAGAGGATCGCTTCACTTAATTTGGTTTGAATTCAATTAGGGGATGTAGAGGTAAACGTTGAAAATTACCACACGTTGGTTCAAGTCAACAGCTATCAACGTAATGCCTAACCTCTGCGTTTTTTGTTACGCAGTTCGTACTTACGGAAGTAGGGTTAAAAAGTCGGATATACACCCTAACAGATTAAGACATTAATATTCTTTATGCGACAATGGAAAATTTTACTTGTAGATTCGCTAGTTTAAATTTGTCTTCCCCGAGACTGTATGACTGCCGTATTGCAACTAATGATTCTGGGCATTTGATATTGGAAATCAACGAAAGACACGTCTACTGGAGTCTAGGTGTCGAGACCACAAAAATATTAATTCTTTAAAATAACATTATACCAACATTCGTTTAATGAAACAATTTAAATATTGCGCGTCAAGAAAACAAATATCCGAACGAAATTGAAAAACAGGGGCGGATTTAGTGCTAATTTTAAAATAACATTACACAATGTTAGGATTTCTGTTTGTGTTTGTCATTATTTTCGTTTTCCTTTTATTCATTTTTATTCCGACTTTTCCTGAGGAGTTATTCAGTTCGTCAGTCATTTTTTGTAATTCTTTAGAATCGCTACTGAATATTACAATGCCGTAGGCAAACCTGTGGCTCAGGTGGTCGGCATCTATTCTTATTCCCCTATTCGTCTGGTCTGATTCTCGGAATACATCTTGCAACGTCGCAGTAGATCGTTTTGGTGATATAGTGTCATCCTTCCTGACTCCTTTGTTTATCAGTACTTTTACAGATATTTGCTCTAGCTTTATGTACATCATAGCCTTATTGTAAATATTTTATATCAAGTTTTTATATCTGCTGTCTATTCCACAATTGACTAGTTATCTTAATATTGCCCAGGCTTCCACAGAGTTAAACGCTTTTTCATAGTCAATAAAGGTCATGTACAAATCCATATTGTATTCACTGCTTTTTTCGATGATATTTTTTATGGTTTGTAGATGATCACACGTGTTAAAACCTGATCTAAACCCGTCATGTTTAATTGGCTGATTATTTTCAATTTTCTTTGTAACTCGGTTAGTTATTACTTAATGAACACTTTCTATAGGCAAGACAGCAAGCTTATAGGTCTGTAATTGCCCACGTTGATTATGTCCCCCTTTTTATGTATGCTATTTTCCAAGATTTTGGTACTTCCTGGTATTTTAGATATTTGCAAAACAGTTTGGTCTTTTTCTGATGCAGTTCATTTTCTGCTTCTTTTAACATCTTTATTATAATACCATCTAATCCAGCGGCTTTATTTCTTCTCATTTCCCTCACCGCATGTATTATCTCATTTATTGTTATATTCGGGATCTCCTCTAATCCAATATCTTGCACTTTCTTTCTTGAATTAGCTAATTGTTGTTCATCCGGTTGGGTATTGGATTTATACATTTCGTGTAGTGTCTTGCTTCCTTGCTTGTTTCAACTGTGTTTTCTAAGCCCTTGATTTTTATGACTTTTTTTTCTGCTGGAGTGAATTTTTTTATTTATAATCCTTGGTTCTTTGTTTTCCCATATCACATCCAACATAATCTGCAGATTATACTTCCTGTTGTCTTTTCGGATTTCTTTTTTAATTAGTTTATTTAACTCAGCCAGTTCTATTTTATTCTGTGGACTTTCAGGTTTCTTCGTTTTTCTATTATCTTGTTTTGTTACTAATTTTACTTGTGTATGCTTGTTTTGTGGTAAGTGACTGTTGTCAGGTTATCTCTGTATTTGTTTAAGCTATTTATGTCTTCTAATGTTATATCATCAGCCAGTCTGATGGCCTTTTTTTTGGTATAGTATTTTGTTGTCTGACAGCTTGCTAGTGTCTATTGTCTTACTTTTAGTTTTGAATGTTTCGTATTTATATTATATCCATTTTTATTTTTCTTTTTTCTCGAAGAATGTGTGTTCATTATATTTAGATTATTTGTTTTGCTAAAGTTTACTAGTTTGACCAATTCCGTGCATTCCCATGCTGTTCTCTGCTTCTTCTTGTTTTTTGCCAACTTTAGCAACTTTGTATTTAGTTTCATTGTTATGTATGCTATCCTATCCGATATGCTTTCGTATGTTTCTATGTTATTTGCACGGTTTCTATGTATTAGGAATCCTATACCACTTGATCTTTTCTTCTCGTGGCTTTTGCATTACATCCAGATTTGAGTTTTGACAATTCTTCTCCTCTTTTCCTGGTTCACTTAGAGCAACTTTGTCCCATTATATATTTTCTAATTCATTGATCAGTTCTTCCAATTTCTCTCTGGATGAAATGTTCTAACATGGTATGTTGCTATGTACAGTTTTTCCCTTTCATTGCCATGTTATTTTATCTATGGCGACCTGATCTTGCCCAGGCATTTTTAGCTCCTTTTGCCTTTCCTTTTAATCCACCGTCGCCATAGTTGGGAGGTATAAGTACAATTATGCTAGTTTAAAAGACTATTAGCTTGGAAGAATACCAAACAAATTAATGCTTAATACTGATTTTATTAATCCCAAATTTTCTTTATACTATACTTAAATAACACGCTGAACGATAAATGACAATGAATGAGTTCAAGAATTTGCAAACATACCAAATTGCAATAATTAGTTCATATTTAGAGACGTTAACAATTTTATCGCTGCTATAAAGGCGTACAGTGTTACTATACTGTTTATTTTTATATCTTAATAGTATTAAGTAACCTAATATACACTTTTCTATTGCGTTGGTCGGAACTGCAAACGTTGGTGATTTAACACCTTTCTTAACTTATGAAATGTGTTGCAGTTAAATAAAATAACTTTTTATTGCTTGGATTGGAAATGTTTTAGAAATTAATTGAAGGAAGATTTTGTTTAATTTCCAAAATTAAATGTACCGGCGTTTCCAGAAAATGTTTAAGGTTTGCTATTACAATATGTGTTTGGAATAAGTAGATGTTATTTGAATGGAGGGCACTTTACAATACAGAAGATTGTTGCATCGTGTTTCTCCCACAGGTGGAGGTGTCATTCGCTCTTCTTCCATGATGCGGTGGTCTTCTCCGTTGATGATGGTGGTGTTTGTTGACTTGGGGTCGGTATCGTGGTGGTTATAATTCGTAGATGCTTGTACTAGCATCTTTCGCCTTTTTAGTTAATGCACAGGCTTCCTCGCTTGTAGGAATGCTTATCACTATCACTTTCGAGTCCTAGTTGGATCAGGTTTCATCTTCCATGTGTTTGCTGTAATGAAACTGTAGGTGTTTGAACTTAACCTGTCTGATGGCTGCTTGAATTTTAGTGTGGGTAATAACGTTAAGAATATAGAAGACTTCTTGTTCGACTGTTATGATGACACTCTTTGCTTTTGTCTAGTTCTTGTAATGTGCCTATTTTCTCAGTATTATTTCTCGTAACTTACTAACACATGGGCTGAAAAGTCTCAGGCCTAACAAAGAAAACACGGTTTGTTTTGTTCAAAATTAGCTTTATTCATCAACGTAATTTCCATCAAGAACAACGCAATCATTCCAGCGCCGCTCTAACATTTCAATACCACTTTTGTAGAACGATTTATCTTTTGCCTCAAAATAGGACTCAGTTTCAGCGATAACCTCTTCATTCGAGCGAAATTTCTTACCGGCAAGCATTTTTTTTTAGGTCTGCGAACAGCCAGTAGTCGCTGGGAGCCAAATCTGGCGAATACGGTGGATGTGGGAGCAATTCGAAGTTTAATTCATGTAGTTTTGCCATTGTTTTGATTGACTTGTGACACGGTGCGTTGTCTTGATGAAACAAAATTTTTTTCTTTGCCATATGCGGTCGTTTCTTTGCAATTTCGGCCTTCAAACGCTCCAATAACGCTATATAATATTCACTGTTGATGGTATTTCCCTTCTCAAGATAGTCGATGAATATTACACCACGCACATCCCAAAATACCGAGGCCATAACCTTTCCAGCCGATTGTTGTGCTTTCGGTCGCTTTGGACGATGTTCACCAGTTGCTGTCCACTCAGATGACGATCGTTTTGATTCCGGAGTGAAGTGATGGATCCATGTTTCATCCATTGTCACATATCGACGCAAAAATTCCGGTTTGTTACGTTTAAACATGGCCAAACACTGCTCAGAAACATCAACACGTTCTTGTTTTTGGTGAACAGTGAGCAAACGCGGCACCCACTTTGAGCAGAGCTTTCTCATAGTCAAATGCTCATGCAATATAAAGCCAACACGTTCTTTTGATATCTTTACAATGTCAACTAACTCACGCAACTTCACTTTTCTATCATTCAAAACGATTTTGTGGATTTGTTTGATGTTTTCTGGTGTTACCGCCTCATTTGGACGTCCACTGCGTTCTGCATCATCGGTGTCTCTACGACCACGTTTGAAGTCAGCAAACCAACGTTTTATTGTTGTTTCGGATGGAGCGGAGTCCCCATAACACTTTTCAAACCATTGCTTCCCTTGAACGGTATTTCTTCCCATCAAGAAGCAGCGTAAAATTAAAACACGAAATTGTTTTGATCCATTGTTTTGAAAATAACAAAAGTAGCGTCACTCTTAGCACAATAACTCACAAAATAATGAATAGAATATCATGAAATTTTAAGAGCTGTCTTTTGAAGGTTAGTACTAACTGACAAAGCGGTGAATGCAATAGAACTAGCGCCATCTATTTGTTAGGCCTGGGACATTGGTCTGTGGATACTTCTTTCTTGAGTTCTTTTTCTACACAATTATCGCTAAAACTACCGCCACTAGTTTGTCTTGAAAGACGCATTGATCAGATTTATTAATTGGTTATCTTCTTTCAGACGTGTAACCATGCTAACGATGTGGATGTTGCCTTTTGCTTCTTGAAATGCTCCTGTCAGAAACCAACCGCATTTTGTATTTTAACTCATTATTCCATTCCTGGTCTTTTGTAGCCCATTCAGCGTGATTGTGCTGATATTCTTTGTCCTTAATATTACGTCTGTTGGTCCTGGTTTTGCAAATGTGTAGTAGGCTATATGCGATTGTTCCATTTATCTATATTGCTTTCTAATGGCTTTTTGGGCAATGCGTTTTTTGTTTTATTAAGACCAATAGTGTTGTGTTCAGTTCCAAGCTACTGGTGAACCTTGGTGCCAGTTGTGCTTCAATCGTAACGCTGCTTCTTAATTAATGCCAATAATACACTGCCTTCTTCTCGGGCGACGTTGTTACTCACTTGTTGGGACGAGCGTTCTCTTGATCGACTTGCTTGCGGTTTCGTAGTTATCTTCAGACATGTTGGATTATTCAGCTCGGTTTGTTCTCCTTCATCACTTGTCTGTGCTATCGGTTTTAATGCTTTTGTTGCTTAATCTTCCTTCTCTTCAATTGCTTCTTAGTAATCTCATATACTTTTCTTAATTCTTCGTAGTAGGTGGAGGAAAAGTAGGCGTGATTCGATATATTCAGCTCAGTAATCTGCGTGTTTCTTTTTTCTATTTCCTGCCAGGAATTATTGACCGTAGCTAGGTGAGTTCGAAAGTATTATTTTGTCTTTCTTGCTGACCACCATCTTTTACTTTTTATAGCTTTACAAGTTGAATTTTCATTAGTTTTTTTTCTCTAGTTTATTATTTTTCTCAAAGAAAATTGTCTTTTACGACCAATCAAAATTTAATAGTTTATGTACAACTAAATTTAGAATATCTCATTTTAAGAATATTATTAATGGTTTATTTGATAAGATCCTAACAGAAAAACCTGCGTCAATATGTAAATGCCAAAGGGGAAAATAGAAAAACGCACAAGAATAATTTTATCGTAACTGGTCTTAAACACGTACTAGTAAGAAATCTCTCCCTTTCTTTATGCACTGTAAGTGGGTTTCGGTTTGCACACAATCTTCTAGAAATCCAAGCAATATCTAGATGCACACACTATCTGAAATTGACTTCAAGAGTGTCTTACGAGTAGATGTAGAGAAAACTGCACTAGTAAACAGCTCACGTTTCCGCAACCGCTGAGTAATTGCATAGCCCGTCATATTGAGCGCAACAAAACGGTCTATCCAGCCTTTATTTCAAGTAAAGAAAAGTCTAATGCATCCAGTAATGTCTCTTGGTTTTATCGTTTAGAAAAACGTTCAGGAGAAAAGTGTACAAAACGAAAATAAATCTTAAGATGAATATTAAATTTCAATAAGGACGAATCGTTAATTTTTAATTGGATTTTATATTCTGTCTGGCATTTAATTTCTTTTCAACCTTGCGATCGTAATTTCTATGCATTTCGTATTTTTTTTCGTAGAATTAAGGCGTCAAAGATTTTACGATTTCCCTAGAGGAAAGCTTGATTAATATTTAAAAGGGCCCTTCCCCTATTCTGTAAAACAATGTAGCAAATGACCCAGAAATTATTTCCTTCTATTGCTGAATTATCTTATCAAGTTCTCGTTTATATATTTTTTTGTGTTTGACGCTTTGATGTATTGATTTCGATTTTAATTTTAACGTATCTATTTTTTACTAGAAAAAAGAAATTGTCTAAAACGTGATCAAACTGATATTTTGTATATATTTCGGAATTACTACAACGCAATGTAAAATATCTTCTTGGATATGTTAAGCTTCAAATTGTCAGCTAAAAAACTAAAAAGATTGTAAGCACGTGTCATAATTCGTAAAATAGGATTTTAGTAGTTCGTTTAATTGAAATGAGTGAATGTACAAATTTACTCATCCTTTTACGCTTGTACATCCTAATATAAACGCATGAAACACGATTAAACAAGGTTTAACGTTTTCTGTTAAAACGAAATAATCTTGTGTCCTATTTTATTAAAATAGATAGTTGTAGCATAACTTTTGTGCATAACTCTGTGAACAAACTGTATCTCAACTGTTGCTTTTTGTTTGTTTGCTTTATCAATGTTTGCAAAAAAAGGAGGTTGTTTTTGCAAAAAGAAAAAATTTCAATAAATTTAAATCTAAAGAATTACAACTCAAAAAGACAAAGGAATGATTTATCAGAATTATAATTTCGATTCGAAGTGTCAAACTTTGATTAAAAGAGTTTTTCACTACTGTGATTAGTTCTGGATGTTTTGCATTGAAGAGTGGCTGTTTGTCTTATAATCTACAAACAAAGTAACTGCAATTTTTGTCTTCTCTATCTGAAAGAAATAATTTCAAATTCTAAGTTAGTAGTAACGCAAAAACTTCTTTTGAGTTTTTTAGGATATACTCTAGGCTTTGATCCCACCGAGGTATTAAAGACTATTTGCAAAGTATCATAATTAGAAATATCTTCGTTATTCGGATATTTGTTTATCAACTTTTCAATTTTATTATCAAAAACTAATTACATGGCATTGTCAATTTGCAGATCTAATTTGTTTTAGCAGATATAAAATGATTAGTTTTTTGTTACAATCTCTAAAGACATTTTTATGCAACATAAAACATCTTGTTATCAAAATCTGCCAAAACGACATGTTCGTTGGTGCAGCTTGACTTTTATTAACGTATACAATATCGAAATGTCGTCTTTTAATTATTCCATGAATATTAACAATTAAGACTGATCTGAGAACATTCTTTAATTACTTGTCTATTTGCTATTTTGAAAGACCAAACTGTTTTTAAATATGGCATCTTAAGCTAGTTCTGTGTTATTTTAGGAAAGTCTTAACACGCAAGAGTTTGTTATGATCGACGAAACCCTTAATGCACTATTTGAATATTATTAGTGTAGGGGTCAATTTTTGAATTTGAATTTGGCGCCCTTATTTTTAAGTTTAAGGGATAAGGGTTGGTAGAAGGATGACGAGGGGACTATTAGCAGTGAATACGTATAGAAACGTTGTTACGGTTATTATGTTTATGTGGAAAAACCATTATGTATTTTTGTGAAATAAAGAATAAAAAACTATTTAAATCTATTTTTTGAATTAAACCGGCAAGGCCTACAATATCAGGTGTGGGGTTGTACCAAAAGTTAAGCCAAGAATTGTGCGAGAAGTTGTTTTTATGAAGTCTAACCTAAAAAACGTGGTGAAAATTACTGAACGTTCCGAGTGAACTTAAAAAGTGTAAGTTCTGTATATCATTGATCATCATGGCAATGCTTGGCGATTTCTTAAGAGACAATATACGAAGTGCTTCGGTAAAATCCATTAAGGCTTTTCGCAAGCTTATTTTTGAAAACGATGGCGGTCAACAAAGCAGGCAGAATCGACAGCGGTTGCGAGAATTCGGTGGATTTCAGTTTGCTGTAGATTTGGACCAATTCGTTAAAAAACTAGATTATGTTAGAGTAAATTTAAGTGCAGCTGATCTTATAGCAATTTGCAACATCATGAACATTGATTACGAAGGACAAGTGAACGAAGTAGCAACACGAATTTGTACAAAACTTGTCGACCTCAGCAAGTGGCAAGACGAGTTGGAGGCAGATGCCAATGGTGATGAAAAAAGAGAAGAGGAAGACGAAAGTGAACAGGAAAGCGAAGGTGGACAAAGTGTGCAAGACATTGAGGAATTGGTGACAAGTAACAATCCTCCGAATGCTCCGAAATTTACAATGACATTCCGCGATGTGGAAGATACAATTCACCCCTTTGATGGTGAAAATAATTATCCCATTGAAACGTGGTTGAATGATTTTGAAGAAGTGGCCACGGTGATGAGTTGGAATGAACTAGAGAAGTTAGTGTTTGCCAAAAAGTCTTTACGTGGACTTGCAAAGTCATCAGTGCAAACTGAAAGAGGTTTGTGTACTTATAAAAAACTCAAGAACTATTTAGTAAGTGAATTTTCACGTAAAATTACGAGTGCTGAAGTGCATAAAATGTTAAGCACAAGAAAGTTAAGAAAAGACGAAACAGTTCAGCAGTATGTGTTAGTCATGAAAGAAATAGCAGCGAGGGGCTCCGTTGAAAGTGAGGCTCTGATTCATTACATTGTGGATGGAATTCCAGACTCCAGCATTAATAAACTTACTTTATATGAAGCGCGAAATTTAAATGAACTAAAAACAAAACTTGAAGTTTATAATAAAGTAAAAATTAAACATAGCGAAAAAGTGCCAGCAACTGTTAAAACAGAGCCAATGAGAAAGTATAGCTCTAAACCAATTAAAGATGGAAAAACTGTTTTTAGATGTTACAACTGTAATTTGGAGGGTCATCGTGCAGCTGATTTTCCAAAACCGAAGAGAGAAAAAGGATCTTGTTTCCATTGTGGCAAGACTGATCACAAAGTTCAAGATTGTGCAGAAAAGAAAAGGCAAGCACACGATAGAACAACAAATTTGATTGATATACCTACAACACAAAATCATGTTATACCTGTCAAGTATGAGTTAAGTGATTCTAATTCTGTAAGTATAGCAACGGTAAATGCTTTAGTGGACTCAGGTAGTCCAATTAGTTTAATTAAAGATAAGTATGTTAATCCTTGTTATTATAAAGGGTTTTCCAATAAGAGGTGTTATTTTGATATTCAAAGAAAAGTGCCATTTTTAAATATAAATGATCGGATGTTTATTTCATTATAAAGAGGAAGGTATGCCGTTAATAGTGGAAAATAACATCAGGCAAATGACCACCACGACCACGCTTACAGGACAATATCCTTTTCATGAAATTTTCCATAACCAAATCGCAAAGTGGCTGCCCTATGTCCTCGATAGCCTCACGAATTCCATCTTTGAGGTCTTGAATCGACGCTGGGCTGTTGGCGTAGACCTTCTCTTTCACGTGGCCCCAAAGAAAGAAGTCGCAAGGTGTTAAATCACAAGATCTCGGTGGCCAATTGTGATCACCTCTTCGAGAGATAACACGGTCCGGAAACTTTTTCCGTAAAAGATCAATGGTTTCGTTGCTTGTGTGGCACGTAGCGCCGTCTTGTTGAAAGTAAACGTTGTCCAGATCAATACCATCCAATTCCGGCCATAAAAAATCGTTAATCATCTCTCGATAGCGCAATCCAGTCACCGTAACTGTTGCTCCAGCCTCATTTTCGAAAAAGTAAGGTCCAATGACTCCGCCGGACCATAAACCGCACCAAACAGTCACACGTTGACAATTTTGCTTATTGACGAAGCCACCGAGGTGGAAATGGGCCTCATCACTCAAGATGATTTTTCGATGGAATTCTGGATCATTTTCATGCATTTCAACGACCCAATCAGCAAAGACACGACGTTGTTGATGATCGGCCGGCTTGAGTTCTTGTGTTAACTGGACTTTATAAGCCTTAAGACCCAAATCTTTATGCAAAATACGGTGTAATGACGTTTGTGGAATGGCTAATTCCAAAGAACGACGAGGAATGGACAAACCTGGGTTTTCTTTAACACTTTCGGCTACAACAGCAATATTCTCGGCTGTTCTTGAGCGACGTGCACGGGTTTTATTCTTCACATCACTAACTTGTCCCAAGAGCTCGAATTTTTTCACCAATTTCTGTATTGCGGTCCGACAAGGTGCTTCACGGTGACCCAAAAATGTTCGAGTTTTACGAACCGTCTCTGCCAAATTTTCACCATTTTTATAGTGAATTTTAATAATTTCAATGCGTTGTTGAAGCGTGTATCGTTCCATATTTATTAATGGCGTAGTTTCTACTTGTCAAATGTCAAAAAATGATAGCTTCAAAAGTGACATCTACCGAAATAGCGGGCTATTCAAAATAACACCTCTTATTGGAAAACCCTTTAGTAGTACTGATGTAAGTAAATATAATTTTATTGGTATTAATAATTCAAGATTAAACATAATTGCTACTTTTAAAACAAAAATTAGTGTAAATAATATTATTGTACCTATTGAATTTTATGTTGTACCTGACCATACTATGACATATGGTGTCATTTTAGGAAGAGATTTTATTTATGACTCGACAATTATTGTAACTTTTAGTGACACTATTGAAATTAAAGCTGTAAATAGTGTTAACAGAACTGACAGAATTAATTGCCAAAATGTTGATGAAATTTTGCACATTGACTATACAAGTGTGCCTGAAACTGTACATGACAATTTAAATATTAATCCTGAAGTAGAATTTAAGACAAGAATGGAAGTAGTTAACATTTATGAAGATCATTATCTTAATTCAGAAAAACCTAAAGAACCTGAATTATCATATGAAGCAAGAATTGTCTTGAAACATGATCAACCATTTTCACATAGGTCAAGACGACTATCATTTTTCGAAAAGGACCAATTGCAAAAAATTTTAGATGAATTACTTGAGAATAAAACAATTAGGCCTAGTAATTCACCATACTGCAGTCCAATAGTTCTAGTTAGGAAGAAACATGATCATGATCTTAGGCTCTGTGTGAATTATCGTTATTTGAATAAAATTACAATTCGTGACCATTATCCGTTACCTTTAATTGATGATCATTTAGATCAGTTGAAAGGAAAAAAATACTTTAGCAACCTCGATCTAAGGAATGGTTTTCATCATATAAAGCTATCTGAGAGTTCAGTAAAATATACTTCATTTATCACACCAATTGGACAATTTGAATATCTAAGATTACCTTTTGGTCTTTGTAACGGACCAGCTATATTTCAGAGATATGTAAATGAAATTTTTAAAGATTTGATTCGCAATAACAAAATATTGTTGTACCTTGATGATCTCCTTATTGCCACTGATACCATTGATGAACATTTGGAAATATTAACTGAAGTATTTGATTTGATGTCTAAAAACATTTTGAGATTACGTATTGACAAATGTAGATTTCTACAAAACGAGATTTGTTATTTAGGATATTTAATTAATTCCAATGGGATTAGACCTAATCCAGAAAATGTAAAAGTTTTAATCGATTATCCCATTCCAACAAACTCTAAAGAAGTACATCGCTTCTTAGGACTAGCAAGCTATTTCAGACGCTTTATACAAAACTTCTCAGTTTTAGCAAAACCTTTATACGATTTAATAAGAAAAGATGCAATTTTTAAATTTGAAGAAAAAGAAATAAAATCTTTTGAAACGTTAAAAGATAAACTAATTAGTGCACCTGTTTTGGCTATTTATTCTCCCTTGTTAGAAACCGAACTACACTGTGATGCTTGTGCTAAGGGATATGGTGCAATTCTTCTGCAAAAACAAAATAATAATTTATTCCAGCCAGTGTTTTATTTTAGTAAAAGGACAACTGAGACAGAATCTAGATATCACAGTTATGAACTAGAGATGCTTGCAATCGTCAATGCACTTAATAGTTTCCATGTTTATTTACAGGGACTTAAATTTAAAATTGTAACAGACTGCAATTCAATCAAGATGGCCTTGAATAAAAAAGAAATTAATCATCGAATTAATAGATGGGCTCTGACTTTACAAAACTATGAATATGAATTGGAACATAGAAATTGTGAACGTATGAAACATGTTGATGCATTAAGCAGATGCAATTCTATTTTAATTATAGAAGAAAATACCTTCGAAGAAAATCTGTCGATAGCTCAAAACCTAGATAAAGTTATCAAGGAAATTAAATCAAATTTATTAATCAGAGAGGATAAACACTATGAACTAAGAAATGGGTTGATTTATAGAAAAATGAAAAATGATTTCCTGTTTTATGTACCAGGTCCTATGGAGTATCAAGTAATTAACAATTGCCATGATCAAATGGGACATATTGGGTTTGATAAAACAATGGAATATTTATCTCGTGTATACTGGTTTCCTAAAATGAGAGAAAAAGTAAAGAAATACATACAAAATTGCATTAAATGTATAACATACTCACCTATTAGTGGAAAAGTTGAAGGCTTCCTACACAGTATACCTAAAGGTAATAAACCCTTCTTAACAATTCATATAGATCATTATGGACCTTTAGAGAAGACATCAACAAACAAAAAGTACATATTTTAAATTATTGATGCTTTTACTAAGTATACAAAATTATATGCTGTAAAATCGACTACAACTGATGAGGTGTTAAATAAATTAAACGAATACTTCCAGTACTACAGTAAACCACAAAGAATTATTTCGGATCGTGGATCAGCATTCACTTCACATACTTTTGAAAATTTTATGAAGAAGCATGGTATTATTCACTTAAAAGTAGCAACGGCTACACCAAAGTCCAATGGACAAATTGAACG
Source organism: Ignelater luminosus (assembly GCA_011009095.1). Classification (NCBI taxonomy): domain Eukaryota; kingdom Metazoa; phylum Arthropoda; class Insecta; order Coleoptera; family Elateridae; genus Ignelater; species Ignelater luminosus. The sequence continues at coordinate 24,221 of VTPC01003700.1, read as the reverse complement.
GGTAAATAGAGATCTGACACCTATGTTATCCAAACTATGGGAGTTAAAGAATCAGTGGAATAAAGCATTACCTAAAGTTGAATTTGCTCTAAATAATTCTTACTGTAGATCTATTAATACAAGTCCCTCACAACTTTTGTTCGGTATTAATCAAAGAGATAGTAATGATGATCTTAGATGTTTATTAGAAGAAGAAAAGGAAAAAGAAAGAAATTTAGAGAGTAAAAGACTAGAAGCTGAAATGCAGAATTTAAAAGTACAGAAGAGTAATAAATTTAATTTTGACAAAAACCGTAAAGCACCTTATAAATACAAAGTTGGAGACTTTGTGGTGATAAAAAATTTCAATGTGACTCCTGGTGTCAATAAAAAGTTATTACCCAATTATAAAGGACCATATGAAATAAAACAAGTATATGACAATGACCGTTATTTAATATCGGACATTGATGACTTTCAAATAACACAATTGCCATTTGAAGGTGTTAGCAGTATAGAAAATATGAAACTTTGGTTACATGATTGAAAGTTTATGTTAATGTATGTTATTTTGTATTATATTTTGAGGTTAAGTTTTCAGTTTTGTGTTTTATTTAAATTTGTTAATGAATAATTTACCCTTTTATGCATTAAGTGTTATGTAACTTATTTATGATTTATGATGTTATGTTATGTTATGTAACTCATTTATGATTTATGATGTTCTGACTTTATGTAAAAATCTATATTATGATTATGGATTAAGTTTTATGAAATTATGTAATATTATGATTAAGTTATGTACAATTATGTTGATCGAGTCGATCAAGTGTCAGGTTGACCGAATGTAGGGGTCAATTTTTGAATTTGAATTTGGCGCCCTTATTTTTAAGTTTAAGGGATAAGGGTTGGTAGAAGGATGACGAGGGGACTATTAGCGGTGAATACGTATAGAAACGTTGTTACGGTTATTATGTTTATGTGGAAAAACCATTATGTATTTTTGTGAAATAAAGAATAAAAAACTATTTAAATCTATTTTTTGAATTAAACCGGCAAGGCCTACATTAGGGAAGTTTTTTCTTAAGAGAAAAGTTCATTGAATTATATAAATAACAAAATTCTTTCAAGTTAATAGTAATAGTAACAACACCTCATTACAACATATATAATACCCTGATAACAGCTCATGAAGGAACGGCAGTGATCATCAAAAAGAAAATTAAACATCGCGAGCCAAATTCAGACGAAAGAACTGTGTGTGTTTCAATAGAAAATCATATAGGAAATATAACTACAGCAACAATTTACTGCCCACACAAACATAACAATAAGCACATGTATTTGACCGAAACATTTCAAACACTGCGAAATCGCTTCTTATTTGGTGGCGATTTTAATACTAAAAATACCACATGGGGGTTCAGGATTACAACAACTAAGGGAAAGGAACTGTTTAAGTCAACTCAGTATAACAATTAATATTTTTAACAACAAGACAACCGACTTACTGGCCGTCAGATCCTAACAAAATACCAAACCTAATCGATTTCTGCATACAGAAGGTTTTAGTACAAAAAACTTTACAGCTAAGACATGTCTAGAATTCACGTCGGATCATACACCAACAATAGTCACACTAACTGGAACTTATTCAGGGAGAAATTAGATAATCTCTTAAATACCGCATAAGACATTGAAGATGCTGTTGTAACAGTAACTAAATCCATACAAACAGCTGCGTGGCAAGACACGCCTGATTCAGATGACTCATATATTACCGAGCAATGCTTGACAACGTTAAAGCAGAAACTAGCTGAGAAGCGAAAAGCAAGAAAACGATGACAACTGACAAGAGATCCAGCGGATAAACAACAGTACAATAAACTGGCTGAAGATGTCAAACGCTGATATGCAAACTCAACAATGACTTACTAGAAAAATAGTTAAAAGGTTTAACTCCAACGACAGCAACAGATTACTCTTTATGGAAGGTTACTCGCGAAATAAAGCAATCACAACAGCAAATACTGCCAATACAAAAACGAGACCATACATGGGCTAAAACTAATCAACAAAAATCTGCTGCCTTTACTGACCATCTGAGTGAAATGTTTCAACCTCACCCATCGCAACAACCCACTACAGAAAATGAAATCAGCAACTATTTAGAAATTCCACTTCAAATGACTCTTCCAATTAAAAAGACAAACCAAAATGAAGTAGAACAAATTATCTATCATCAAATTAATCTAAAGAAAACACCTGGTGTTGATGTCATCACAGGAGGTTTATCAAAAAGGATTCTTATTGTTAACTTTCATAGTCAATGTTATTTTTAGACTTGAATACTGTCCTTCCCAATGGAAGGTCGCAAAGATAATTATGATACTAAAACCAGGCAAAGCCGCACATGAAGTTGAGTCGTGCAGATCCATAAGTCTGCTTCCAGTACTTTCAAAGGTCATAGAAAAAATATTACTATTAAAGATCAACTACTCACACCTGATCTTCAATTCGGATTCAGGCAGTAGAGCAGAGATATTGCTCAGCTGTGTGTATAGACATGAGCCAAGCATTCGATAAAGTATGGCATACCGGCTTACACCACAAAATGAAACAAGCATTGCTACATCCTATATATTCTCTGCAAAAATCTTATTTAACGGACAGAACATTCGTGGTTAAATGTCTAAACGTCTTCTCTGAACTCAAATCAATCTCCTCTGATGTTCCACAAGGGAGTATTCTTGGTATGTACCAAATACAGTCTTATACACCGATGTAGAAATACTCACAATACGACAGGAAATAACAAGACTCAGTGCCAAATATAAGTCTAAAATTGAAGCACACCCAAATTCACTTGCATCTACACTCTTTGACGAGCAAGATGATGAACTGATATAGAGACGTTTAAAACGGTTTCAACCTGACGACCTAACAAATCGTTTTGTTTAAATTTTCATAATTATCTTTAAATATCTATATCTTAAACTTATTAACTAAGTTATTGTAAATTTTTTATCTGATCAAAACGTTCTTTGTGATTAAAGCTTTGGAGAGTGTCCAATGGGTCATCGTTTTACATACCATGTTTGTCTAGTATTTAGGCTTAAGCTTAATAGGTTTAGTTTTTTGCAATTTCTTCTTGGTTATGCTTAATATGACTAATTTGTCGTATAACCTCAAAAATTAGAAATCTATTGAGTTTTAATGATCTTGAATTACACCGTCTCAGTCACTTATTCGTATTGCAGATTTTTAAGTTTTTCTGAATTAGAATACTAGTCATTGATGAGACAATAAAAATAATGTAATTAGAAATTCTTAAAAATGGAAGTAGAGGTTCTTATGGACATTTGGACTTTTGAAGCAAAATATTAATTTTTACAAATTTTAAGTTCATTATCTCAATTTCCAAAAATTAAGATCCTTGAGGTTTTTGATCGTCACTCTGAATTTTTAGTAAAATTCTTAACTTAAAAATTTTCTAACCGGTAAATTCCAGCAATAATAAATGTCACTTTACCTCTTCAATTATTTAATTAATTAATTATGTTTCTGAAGTCTGTATATCTTGATGGATTATTTAGTATTTTATTTCTCTATAGACACTACCAGCTTTATAGAGATGAGAATATCGCGCGACAAACTTCTGAACACTTAAATTCTTTTAGGTCTCTTTTTTCGTCTGTTGAAATAACACATCAAGATGTACAGCACTTTCAAACTGCAAAATACTCACAAACACGTTTGTTTCAGGTATGTATACATCAATGGCGTTCATTCATCTAAAGATTTGCCTTCGGTTGTATCAGATCAAATCATATTCTGGTAAGACTTAAATTATCCTTTTCCAAAAATCTTACATCTGTCATAGCTTTAAACAAAGACAATGTGTGTTACAAAGTAAAAGTAGAACGTAGGAGTTAACATTAATGACTTTCAAATACTCTTATAAAATCTATTTTCATTGCTAACGGATTTTTTGCGAATTTGTCTGCTGTAAGACATAGCTGAAGAGTTTTTTGAACTTGTCGATTTGAAAGTTCTATAGTTATGTATTCAAGAAGAGCATTTATTTGACAAATCTGACTAAACAAGGAAAAGACTATTGACAATAATTTTTGAGCAATCAGGAATAAAATCCAAACAAGGATTCTTTAAGAAAAGAGAAAGAATAATAAATGAATGATTTGGCAGTGCTATCGTAAGGATCCTCACGCACGTATCAATATCAGTTTTAAATATCAGTCGTTTTATATGTAGTTACTGCTTTTACTTTCTCAAACGCGATTGTTTTCACATTTTAATCATTATTTGCAAAACAAACCTGATAGCATTTTATCATCACTGTTTTGTACTTAAGCACTATGTATTTAGAAAGAAATTTCCTGACGGACATCTTGTTAACACAAATCGACTCAACTCAGTAAGTTGTGACTTCTAGAAACTGATTCTTCTTGACGCAATTCGATTTAGCTGCGTTGTTTGGTACATAATACCTCATGACTCATGAGTCAAAATCAAATGACTTTAATTGTCTGCAGCCCTTTTGGCGACGGTGGTGTTTTTAACACAGAAAGGAATATCATAAAAGTCGAAAATCCTTGCTAGGTTATAGTATTCCAATAAAAATTCAAATTGTATTCTTTGATGTTTATACAGTTTGCTTAATCACTGTCTGTCTGGAATTGATCAAAGGAAATATTGAGTCAACATGTTATGAAATATAGGTTTCTTTGACATCGTAACAGCTTTTAGTGATGTGTAGTAGTGCGTCGATGCCATTTGTGGCTCTTCCGTGGTTTCAGTCAATTCCTCTCTTTGGAGGTCCTGCTTGTTTGCAGTCTTTCCATTGGCTGCTATAGTCTGGTTTCACTTTGCCTTGAGGCGTAAAGTCGCTATTCAATATCCTCCCCTCCTAAAGATCAGAAAGACATCCACACATTGGTGACAGAAGGAAAATAATTTTTCCATCCATCTTCCAAACATCTCAGTTGGCACCCCATAGATCCATTTTACGTGGTTTACAATGTCTGCTATGCATTAAAATAAATCTGGACTTGCGCTTTTTCAATTCTAAAAGAGACAGAAATGCGAACAAATACTAAACCTTTAAATAAGAGAGAGTGGATACTGCTGAAAATATTACCCTAAATGGATATTTTTAGAAATGTATTGTTCTATGTTTATTGTTGTCTTTTGTAGTAATTTTACACCAATTTTAAACTAAGTATACATTAAAATCTAATGTTGCACTAGATTTCTATTTTTTGTAAATATTGCTAAGAAATATTTCCAGCAATACTAGTCCTAGTTTTAAATTGCCGGAAACGCGACATTGCCAATCATGCGTGATCTAAGGTGAAAACCTATCTATTTCTTTGTCTAATTACATCATCCATTAATATTCAACATTCTATTGCATCTATCAATTATTTTATTAACGTGAAACTACAAAATGTTTGGAAATTATATTTCTTTCATAATAGAATAATCGTTAAAACATGGATGGCCATTACAACTAGCATTCCCAGATTACAAATAAGCTTTTGACTTTTTGAGTCGTGAAGTTATTTTGATTACACTGAAAAATAAAGGTTTCCCCCAGAAAATAATCAGATTGATAAAAGAAGGTTACACTGGATACAAAGTTTGTTACGAGATTTATCTGCTAGAAAAGCAGTAGATGAGAGATGAAAAAAAAGGCAAAGATAGTGGTAGAGCTATTTTGCATTTCGATCTAGAAAATTTATTAAGTTGCCCAAAAACTGATATCAAAAACTTCTTTTATAAAAGCAAATTAAATGTATGCAACAAGCCAGCTCATCTGTCTACCATTGGTGAAGTATCTTGTGCTGTTCAGACAGAAACTTTATATGGAAGAGCTGGCAACGATATAGCCAGTGTAGTCTATAAGATAATCAATAATATTCTGCAAAATCACCTCAGATTTGAAGAATTAATCCTACGGAGTGATAGCCGTGTCCCCCAAAACAGAAATAGTGCTATGAGTTTTGCCATTGCTCATGTTCTGTAAATGCATAGAAACATAAAAAAAATCACAATGCGATTTTCTGTACCAGATTATTTGTTCGTATAGGACGTGGACTCCGCACAAAAGAGAGATCCAGTCAAGACAAATGAACATAGAATTCAAAAAAGCAAACAAATATCCAAGAATGCGAAAATAGAAATAGAAATAGAAAGACCTTTGAGGAAAGCTGAGTACTTTTCGCCAGTCTCGCTGCTGAGATTTTTGCTAAAAGTAAATGCAGAAAAACCATACAAGGTGTTGCAAATGTAGGACCGTGACTTTTTAGATTTTCAAATGAATTTTAGTTCGGTTCCATTCTCAATCGAAAGCTTTCTGTAACATCAAATATAAAACATCTTGTCAAGAAATCAGTTATGTATCCATTTATTTGAAAAAACGCAGTAAACGAAAGCATGCCACTGCTGACGTAGAAGACAAAACACCTAACTGGATAAGAAAGGGCGATTGTAAAAACTCACTTGCACAGAATAAAGTGGAAGCCATAAAATCTATATTTAGGTGGATGCCATGACACTATTTGTTTCTTAGATAAGTGTGGTTTGGTAACCGCACAGATCGAAACTTTCAATACGCTTTTTCTCAGTTTGAACTTTATGTTACTTAGAACCCTGTATTATTTGGAAAGCGAAATGTCAAGTATTTCATAAAGGATAGGTGTTGAGACCTTTTTTAGCGGAATCTGGAGTGAGACAGGGATACATATCATCTCCCATATTATTCTCAACTGTCATAGATCTAACACCCTAAAACTACTATTATGTATAATAGCACTAGAGGCCTAATAGGCCCATGGCTTGTCAAATTATTTTTTTCCATTTTTTCTTATTAGACGCTTCGTGGTCCCACCTCTCTATTCCTATTGTCTTTAAGTCTTTATTTACTTTTTGTTTTCACCTGCTTTTCGGTCTTCCTCTTCCTTTCTTTGCACCTATTGTATGTGTTAATATCTTCTTTGGTATTCGTGTATTCGATATTGTTTCTATGTGCCCTAGCCACTTTAATCTCTGCGCTTTTATTACTCCTATTATACTAGGTTATTTATATAGATCTTTTAACTCACTATTTGCTCTTCTTATCCATACGTCATCTACTATTTTCCCTCCAAAAATCCTTCTCAAAATTTTCCTCTCCCGTACTTCAAGAATATTTTGTTCGTTTCTGGTCAATGTCCACACTTCAATAGCATATGTCTCTACTGGTTGTATAACTGTTTTATATATCCGTATTTTCGCATTCTTGGATATTTGTTTGCTTTTTTTGAATTCTATTTTCATTTGTCTTGACTGGATCTCTCCTTTGCTGTTTGGTTTACATGTGAACATCGTATCTAGGTAAGTGAATCTTTCCACTCTTTCAAATGTGTATGTCTTCCCTCCTTCCCCTTCAACTTTGAGATTTTTTCCTTTCTGGCAGCTATCATCTGTCCATTTCATGGACTTTGTTTTTTGCCGCTTTGTCCAACCTCTGTACTACTTCCTGCAGCTCCCGTTTGCTTTTTGTCAGTATTACCACGTCATTTGCGAAAGCTAGACGTTGGTGTTTTTTATGCTATAGCATTCCCTCTCTGTTAATATTTGCTTTTCGTATCGCTTTTTGTAAGCACAAGCTAAACAACACCGCTGATAGCGGTTTCCCTATCTTACCCCTTCACTGACTTCTCCGACGTTTCATTATTTATTTTAACTCTGTTTTCGGTCTTTAGCAGCATTAGTTGTATCATTCTTTTAAGTTTTGTATTGATTCTGAACTGTTCGAGTGCTTTATACATTTGATTTCGTTTTATTCTATTATACGCTTGCTTGACGTCAATAAATAATACCAGCTTTGGTAATCCGTATTCATAGCTTTCTGCATGTAGTCCTCGGAGTGTAAATATTTGGGCTATTGTACTTCTACCACGTCTGAATCCACATTGATATTTACCAACAATATTTTTCATCTCACCTGCCAATTAGTCCTCTATTTATATTGCAAGGATTTTGTACGTTGTGTTTAGTAGTGCTATCCCTCTGTAATTATGACAGTCTGTCTTGTCACCTTTCCTATGCAAGGGACATATAATTGCCTCCGTCCATTCTTGTGGTAGCAACTACCACGTTTATCCAGATTTCTTTTATAACTTTGTATACGAGGGCTGTTTGACGGAAGCGTGACTTTCCGCTAGATGGCGCTGATATCGGTAAATCGAAAACATTAGCATATACGTCAGTCTTTTAGAGGCTTAACCTCCAAATTTCATGTCAATCTGTGAAATAGTATACATTTGGCAGTCATAGAAATCAATCAAGTTTGTGCTATTTTGTAAATATGGAAAAACGTGAATTTCGTGTTTTAATTAAACATTATTTTTTACGTGGAAAAACAGTGAAAGAAACTGAGGAGAAATTACGGAAATATTACGGTGAATCTGCTCCATCGCATGGAATGGTTTCCAAGTGGTTTAATTCATTTAAAACTGGCCGTATGAGCACTGACGATGGTGAACGCCCCGGGCCCTTACAAACGGTCACTACTAAGGAAATCGTTGACAAAATCCATAATATGGTAATGGCTGATCGACGTTTGAAAGTGCGCGAGATAGTTGATGCTGTTGGCATCTCAATCGAACGGGTGCATAATATTTTACACGAACATTTGTATATTAAAAAGGTATCGGCAAGATGGGTGCCGCGATTACTCACAGTGGACCAAATGAGAATTCGTGTTCAACCTTCAAATCAATGTTTGGTCATGTTACAACGTAATCCAGTTGAGTTTTTTCGCCGATATGTGACTGTTGACGAAACCTGGATCCACCACCATACCCCTGAGACAAAGGAACAGTGAAACAATGGATATCACCAGACGAACGTGCACCAAAGAAGACTAAAATTGGTCACTCGGCTAATAAGGTCATGGCGACTATTTTTTGGGATTCTAAAGGCATAATCCATATTGACTATTTGGAAAGGGGTAAAACAATAACTGGCCAATATTATGCTGATTTATTGACCCGTTTTGATGTTATCTTAAAGAAAAAACGCCCACATTTGGCACGTAAGAAAGTGCTCTTTCATTACGACAACGCCCCATCTCATTCATCTGCAATTGCAACCGCTAAATTGGTACAATTACGCTACGAACTGCTTCCCCATCCACCATACTCACCGGATCTGGCCCCAAGAGACTTTTTTTATTTCCGAATTTGAAAAAATCTCTCGCAGGAAAAAAATTCGCATCAAATGAAGAGGTTATTGCTGCAACGCAGGCCTATTTTGACGAGTTGCCAAAAGAACATTTCTCAGAAGGCTTAAAGAAATTGGAAAGTCGTTGGACTAAGTGTGTAGCACTTGAAGGGAACTATGTTGAAAAATAATAAAAAAAATCTAGGCTAAACCTGTTCTTTATTGAAATGTCACACTTCCGTCAAACAGCCCTCGTATATGTTCCTCTAGAGTTTCCCTTCCATACTTAAACATCTCCAGTCGCTTCCCGGGCTCTTACTTTTCATTTTCTTTATTATTTCCTTAATGTCATTTAAACTGAGAAGTGTTTTATCGGTTTCATTTAGTTCGTTTTCGTGGTTTCTGGTCTAATTGGATCCGCCTGTTCAGTCATATTTCTATTGTTTAATGGACTTTTTTGACCTTTTCCTTTGTTTTTCGTAATTTCAAAGTACTCCTTCCAAGTTGATACAATTTCAATTTCTCCACTAATGGTGTTCCCCTTTTTATCTTTATAAAATATTGGTTTTTGGTGGGATCCTATTCTTTCGTTTTTAACTTCCTGATATAACTTTCTGATTTCTCTATTTTTATAAATTTCTTCTATTTCTTTCAGCTTGTCTGTCACACATTTTCTCCTTTTCGTTCTCAGGACTTTTTTGACCTTTTCCTTTGTTTTTCGTAATTATTTCTTGCTTCTATTGTTTCTTTTATGACCATTTCTGTCCTTAATTTACTTCTCTCTTTGATTTCTTTATGACACTTATTATTAAACCAATCTTTTTTCTTTTGACTTACGTACTTATTACATTATGTTGCTACATTACTCATTATCTGCTTAATTCTTTCCCAGTCCTCGTTTATGTGCTCTTCTAATTGTATTTCTTTTAGTTCTCTCTCAATGCTTTTTTCATACTTTTTGTGTTCTTCGTGTGTTACTAATCTTACTGGTGTGTTGACAAAAATGAGAGGTATCTAGGGTTCAGAACAGTTAACACTGACAAAAATCAAAGTGTATAACTTCATGGTAAAACCGGTTTGAGATGTTTGAGAAATATTTTGGGAATATGATGGCCAAACATAATGTCGAACAATGATTTGTGACAGAAAACTGGACAAGAGAACATCAATATGGAAATTGGAAAAGCAAATACAGATGGAAACCAACAAATGCTCCTACCCACTTTGCTTTGTAATAGAATCCACAGGGAATAATGATAATAATAATATTTCTTTCGACGTAAATCAATTTCTAACATACGTGCTGAATTTATTAAGCTAATACTTGATTTATCAGGATTCTAATATTATGTTACATATTAATTGTGAAGGCACACCCGTTGTTTTGACTAAATCAATACATCTAACACTAAGATAACGTTAATATTTTCTTAACGATTGATATTGTAGGTGAAACTTGACCAATAAAAATGTTAATTTTCCCAATTAATTAAACATAAAACATATAAAACTGAACTATTTATAGTTATAATTTTAGTGGACACTGATTACAGTTATTAATAAATAAATTATTATCATTAAATGTCAAGAGCAAAGTATAATTTAAATTCTAATGATATTGGGGATTGGGATAACTAAGCAGCAGCGTCTCCCGTAAATATCTAATTCTTATTTTAATATTTCAATAAATATTTCTTTAAATATACGAAAGAAGAATTTAATAAATATAAATACAGCGGGGGATTTGTTTAATAGGAATTTTTTAATTCCGTTTTGACCCAGTTTTCATAATAGAAACGAGAAAAGGGTTTCAGAAGAATGACTGTGACATTATTACTATTATTATTACAACACAGTGCATTACCTGTTTTAATCCAAAAGAACCTATTAAAAAAATAATAATAGTAATGAAGTTTATACATTTCGAAGGATGTTTTAGTCACGTTTCTCAGAAACCAGTTATTCAGATAAATATTAACAAATCGCGGAAGGATTTCAATTCTCATAAATATTTTCTAAATCAATCACAGAGTATTGCTATTATAAATAATGTATGTTTGTAATAAAAACAATTTTAGCTAGTGAAATCGGTTAATAAGGAAAAAAACAACTTTTTAGTTTCCGGAATTCCTACAGAGCTTCATTTTATTCAAGAGGTGATGTACGAAATTTGTTGAGTCATAAAAGAAGAAGTCAACATTTTTTAGAAAAAAGTGGAATGTCCTGTCTAATTGCAGTATTTCCATCTTCATGTGTTAGCTTTCACTCTTTATTCTGCCCGAGCATCTGCCTCCAGCGATACGTGATATGGCAGGACACGTAGAAAAACAAGGAATAAACGTTACTAAATCAAGATTTTTTCTTTGTATGAAATTACGGCGTTAAATCCCGCCGAAAAGTAATTAAAGAGTGATTTATGGTTGTTTGAATCGTTGTTAACAGATGTTGCATTATTTGTAACAACGATCCAAATTTTACGAAATATTGAAAGTAATGGGAGGAAAATGGAATATAATGAAATGAAATACTCGTACTAATTACACAACGAACGGTTTAAAGAGAATGTTAAATTTTCAACAGTATAAACCTTAAAGATCCATTAGGGTATTAAATGTAGTTAAATGGGATATTTAGTGTAAAATATTTTAATAAGTATTCTAAGCGTGTAAATACTTTACTAAATATTTATAGGGACCTTTAACGTGAAATTGCGAAACTACTGGAAACTTTTCGAAAGGTAAATAGGTATTTCGATATTTATAAAACATTTACAAAGTTTATGAATAATTTTATTTGATAGTAACCAGAAAAATATTGAAGGTAAAATAACAAGAGGCTCTCTTTCCTTATTGATTATTTAATTCTAACACAAAACTTTTGTTTGTTTTATTTTTATTTATTCTAGTTTACTGAAGAGATTTATACAATACATAAAACAGTCTGATATTGTTTCTTATAAGTTCAATACGTCATACCTGTCGTGAATGTTCTATTTAGTTAGTTAGTGTCTTACACAGACGGCTTAGTCATAACAGATGAGTCATTGAAATTGCAAACTCTGATATCACCTAAGAAATAGAAATAGTATTGATATATGCACTACAATAAATAATTGCCAGCAGACTAGCTCAAAATGTCGGAAACTGGAGTAGGACAGAATTTAATCCAAAATCTTCAAGATCAGCAATTTTGTTAAAATGAAATAGTGCCAGCTGTTAGATTTCAGCTCGGTTATACAGCATACCACTTCGTACTTAGACACCAAATTTAGCCTGCTAGCAGACTAGCTCAAAATACCGGAGACGGAAGTATGTTAGGTCAGAATCTAGTCAGATATTTCCCAAACTGGTAATTTTTATGAATTCTTTGTTTCAATTGCAGCCATAACAATATACCATGCAGGTTTGACTGAAACGAAAGGTCTCGAAATTCCTCTTACTAGTTTGTTTCTCAAAATTTTGTATTTTGCGTCAACTTTCCGTCAATGAATCTCAAAAATGAGAAAATCATTTTTAATACTATTTTTAAGATAGAATCTGTCTGCAAAATACAATTTCTTTTTATTATTTTTAAACCATAGATGCAATAAATCTTAACAAGCGTCACTGTATTTAATAATTTAGTTTTCACTTTCTCTTAAAATTGTCAACTCCGGTTGTTTTACGACCGGCAGTAGAGTAAATTAGTTCTTCTAGATGTCTTGTCTTAGTTTGTTACTCCCACTTTTTATTGATAATAACACACTTCTTTCCCTTTATGCAAGCGGAGGATTCATTTGTTTATAAATTTCGATACTCCCATAGAGAGATTTTTGCTGCATTTATAGTACATCTCAAACTTATCTTGAGTTTCTTATCAAGACCATGGTCGTGGGGTGCGTCTTTCTATAAAAAGATGTGTTTCATTTATTTATTGTTTACCACCTTTTTTGAGTTTATTGTGTGATTTTGTTTATCTTGAACGAAATCCACATTGCCATTTACCTCTCCTTGTTTATTAGAAAGATCTTAAGATATTGTAACGCGCCACCCCTAGAATAGTCTAGAAAAAGTCCCGAACAGTCTCGAACAAGCTGGTCGAATGTGCCGGAGAAATCTCGAACTATCGAGACTCTTCCACCGTCGAATGTTCCAGAAGGAACTCGAACTTTCTGGGCTCATCAAGAACCACGCGGAAACGAATATAAGGCGGCGTTGACCGAGCAGAAGGCAGTTTTACAGTCATCAGCTAGTAGTTACGAACGAATTAAATGTTAATTAGTGATAAATAAATTCTTCTGTACATAATTAGATAAATAATGCAGTGTAAATAAATTCTGGAAATAAATTGTAATAAATTAAGTAAAAATAAATACACGTCATTGTTAAAACGTAACAATTGGTGTCAGGTGTGGGGTTTAAAAATTTAAAACAAAAATAATTTGTGAATGCCTACCACAAGATCTGCCTCAGCTAAAATGGATTCGGAATTAATTAAGATGTTACAAGAACTTAAGCAAACTATGGAAAATAACCAACTAGAAATTAAACAAGATATGAATTCAAATACGGACAATATAAAAAGTGAAATTAAAGGGGAAATAAATAACGTGCAAAGTGAAATTAAAGAAGAAATTAATTCAAAAATGGAAACAATGAAAAAGGAAGTTGATGGACTATACCAAAAATATGACGAACTACAACAAAAGTTTGCTATGTTCACTATGGGTCAAGTCGTGGAAGAAAGTGTAGACGCTCGCAGCGAGGTACCTGAAGATATACAACTTCCACCTGCGGAACGGGTGATTCACGAACAACTTTTGGCGGTTATTGGAAGCAATGCTACGCCGAAAAATGTGCAGCCTCCAATTTTCGATGGAAAGATTGCCTGGTTCACTTATTTAATGCAATTCGAAGCGGCTGCTGTTACTAATAAGTGGAGTGAAAAAGAGAAGGCAGCGTCTCTGATAGTGGCTTTACGTGGAGATGCCCTGGATGTAATACGTACGGTTCCGTACCACTTGCGAAAAAATTTCAAAGAGTTAGCATCACGATTAGATATGCGTTATGAAGATAAACACCTCCAGCAAGTATACTACGCGCAACTGAAAAGTAAAATGCAGAAATCTGGAGAGAGTTTACAAGAACTCCAAGCGGACATAGAGCGTTTAATTACGCTAGCATATCCAGAGGCTCCGCAGATGTTTCTTGAGCAGCTGGCTGTCCAAACCTTTATCGACGCTGTTCGAGATCCTGAAACCCAACAGGCTTTGAGACTCACGCGTCAAGTAAAATTAGAAGGTACTTTGGCGCACGCGCTTGAGTTTGAAGCAGCCAAGAGAACATCCCATGGTCATGTCCGTGTGCGAAGTGCCGAAGCAGAAGATATGGAGGACAAAATGAAACGAATGATAAAACAAATGTTGGAAGAACAGCGATCGAAGAAAGTAAGACTACAGTGCTGGAGATGCGGTAAGCAGGGTCACCTTAGAATTAATTGCACCAAGAGTGGTGCAGTTAGGAATAACCAGGATGAAGAGAAACTAGTGCGGGTCAATGTAAAAGGGCGAACGTCGACCTCCTTAAGTCATGTCCCGGAAACTACCCTCCAAGTGGCTTCGTTACGGTATCAACCAGACAGCTTTTACATCGATGGCAGCATTTTCGGGAAGACGTGTTCGTTATTGATCGACACGAGAGCAGCAAGGACAATAATCCGTCCTGATATTGTTGAAGATAGAAAGCTGCAGTCATCAAGAGTCCGGTTGGAGACCGCTACGGGTGAGCATACCGATATTCTTGGGGAACTGATGGTGGAAATGGGAATTGGTTTCAAGAGTTGCACGCATCGGGTGTTGGTAGCAGATATAGCTGACGAAGTTATCCGAGGAATGGATTTGTTGAAAAAGTTTGGGTTTACATTAGATATGAAGAATGGAATTCTTCGAGTAGACAACGAAGAAGTCCCCATGCACCAAAAAGACGACGTGTCGCTTTGAGTAATGCTTGTCGATGACGTTACCCTGCCGGCGCGGAGTGAGAAGGTTGTTATGGCCCGAATGGATGGAAGTCTCCGGGCAGGTTGTATGGGTGCCTTAGAACCGGATTATGCCAACAAAAACATTGGAAAAGGTATTCTGATTGGGAAAGTGTTAATGAATGTGAAAGAGCTAACGCTTATTCAATTAATGAATGTCAACAATTTCCCAATGTCATTAAAGAAGAACACCGAAATCGGTTCTTGCGTGCCGGTGTCCTCTTTAGTACGGTGCACGAAGACAAGTGGAGTTCTTTCGTCTTCCGGAAGCTCGGTAAACGAAGAAGCAATGATCACAGCTTCTTGTAAAAATTTAACTCCAAGCCAAAAGATTAGGGTGCAAGAGCTAATTGGTCGTTACAAAGATGTATTTGCTCCTGATAAAGGACTGGCGGGCAAAACCAGTGTGGTGACCCATAAGATCAATACGGGAGATGTTCAACCAATACGACAACGTCCAAGAAGGTTACCATGGGCGAAACGAGAAGAAGCAGAAAAGATTATCGAAGATATGGCTAGCCAAGGTGTTATCGAACCTTCAAACAGCCCTTAGGCATCACCCGTCGTCTTGGTAAAGAAGAAAGATGGTAGTACACGATTTTGTGTCGACTATAGACAATTAAATAGTGTCACCAAGAAAGATAGTTATCCGTTACCCAGAATTGATGACACTTTGGACACTCTGTCTGGTTCTAAGTGGTTTTCCACCCTGGATATGAAGAGTGGGTATTGGCAGGTTGGAATGGAACCACAACATCGAGAGAAGACTGCTTTTACTATTGGTTCTGGCTTATGGCAGTTTACCGTTGTGCCATTTGGCCTGTGTAACGCTCTAGCAACGTTTGAACGATTAATGAAGTTAATCCTGAGAGGCTTGTCTTGAAAGACCTGTTTAGTTTACCCTGACGATATTATTGTGCTTGGTCGAATGTTTCAGGAACACGTGAAGAACTTGGAAGATGTGTTTTTGAGATTACGTGGAGTAAATCTGCAGTTGAGTCCGAAGAAGTGCAATCTGTTCCAGAAAGAGGTCTAATATCTTGGTCACTTGGTATCCGAAGATGGAGTAGCGGCTATCCTGATAAGATTCGTGCGGTCAAAGAATGGCCCCACCTAAAAGATAAACACGAGCTTTGAAGTTTTCTGGGTTTGTGTACTTACTACCGGCGATTCGTCCGTGGGTTTGCAGATATTGGGAAGCCTTTGACAAGATTGACAGAGGAAGACAGAGATTTCCAATGGGACGCCGACTGTGAACGAGCCTGTAACACTCTTAAACGAACTTTAATGAGAGCTCCGATCTTAAGCTATCCCAGACTAAACGAGCGATTTGTGCTGGATGCTAGCAATGTCGGAATAGGCGCCGTCCTGTCCCAAGTTCAAGATGGGCAAGAGAAGGTCATCGGCTATTTTAGCAAGGTTCTGTCCAAGCCGGAGCGTAACTACTGTGTGACCCGTCGAGAATTGCTTGCAACTGCGGTGTTGTTCGTGCGCTAATTTCGGTTACCATGTGATCTACAGTTTGGTTTCAAACCCAGTGAAAATGACTTTATGACTTTTTACTCAAATGGTAGGAAAGCTCGTTTTGGTGTTGTTCATGAACAACAAAGAAACCTGTTTGAAGTTCCGGAAGAATACTCTCTAGCTCACTGCGTGGCGAAAGATTTGAAGATGTCCCGAGGTACAGCTGTCGACTTCAAGTTCAAGTTTGGTCGCACGAGAGAAGTATCTTTGCAACACCCCGAAGTAGGCAAAACCTGCTATCTACAAGACCAGGGACGATTTCTTTATTATCTGGTCACGAAACCTCGTTCATGTGAGAAGCCGCAGTATGAGGCTTTGTGGAAGGCTCTTCACAACTTGAAGATACAGCTCCAAGCACACGGGGTGAAGAAATTAGCTATGCCGAAAATTGGATGTGGTCTGGATTGGCGTACCGTGCGAAATATGTTGGAAGTAATATTTCAGGACGCCGGTGTGGAAATACTGGTCTGCAGTTATAATCCTGCAACATCCTCCCAGAAGTGACAGAAAACAGTGGATGTTTTCTTTTTCAAAAACTCGAGGTGTACTAGGAGTTCGGCATGCAAGTACCGTCATTATCCAGAAGCCATGGCCGGAACAAGCAGCGAAATGCGTGGAACATCATATTCGGCACTGTCACGAGACGCAACAGTGTTAAGAAGGGGGCAGTGTAACGCGCCGCCCCTAGAATATTCTAGAAAAAGTCCCGAACAGTCTCGAACAAGCTGGTCGAATGTGCCGGAGAAATCTCGAACTTTCGAGACTCTTCCACCGTCGAATGTTCTAGAAGGAACTCGAGCTTTCTGGGCTCATCAAGAACCACGCGGAAACGAATATAAGGCGGCGTTGACCGAGCGGAAGGCAGTTCTACAGTCAAGCAGCTAGTAGTTACGAACGAAATAAATGTTAATTAGTGATAAATAAATTCTTCTGTACATAATTAAATAAATAATTCAGTGTAAATAAATTCTGGAAATAAATTGTAATAAATTAAGTAAAAATAAATAAATATTAAAACTAAATATACGTTATTGTTAAAACGTAACAATATTTGGGGGCCGTAGCTCATTTTAAAGTTTGTAACACGTATAACGTCATTTTGCCCACAAAAATATTTGTTGGGTATTTAATTTAAACCTGTTAGAATAAGTCAGCTATTGGATTCACGTGCTGAATTCATTTTAACTACTATGGTTCTGTATAAGTGAAACCTGGAGGTAACCTACTGGTGTACCTGTTTATTCAATCAAGTTGTGACTGCACTAGAAAATATTTGATCCGACAGCCTGGATGGGTGGCCATCGAGCTTGTAGTGGGTAACCTGAATATTTGTAAGCCCTGCGTGAATGTCTGGATCAAAACAATGGTGTTGCGTTAGCACTGTACTAAACGTTCGATACACTGCCAGAACAGCAGTTACCATTGCCAAAGTAAGTCCAGACCTTATTAAAATACGAATCAATGTTTATTGAAAGTTCGACGTGGCTGATATTAGTTTGTTATATTAACTGTAAGTAAATTTCGATATCGTTTCGCCAAGTTAGCTTTAGGGAAATATTTTAGATTGAAAGCTGAATAATATTTTGTATTAGGAATTTAATAATAACATTAACCCGTTAGTGCTCAGAACTATAAAATTTGTTGAAAACATGCTTGTTTTAGAAAATTAGTTTTTTTGGGTGTACATATTACTTTAGAAAAATTATAAAAAAAATAATTTAGAAAAAATATGACGGACGGACTATAGTAACCATTGAGATTTTAGGGTAAGGTTTTTAAAAATAAACAACAGATAGACTTGAAAATATTTTAATTTCGATAAAATAGATTTAAGAATGGAAAGTTTGAAAACAATCAGCATGAAGGGACACATTGCATTGCGTCTGTACTTCGATTGACCTTTTACGATGACATGACTCTTTAAATCCTTTTTTATATATTCTAGTGCAACTGAATATGAATATGATGTAGATGGCGCAGACTTGGCGCTACGAGTTCCATTTAGTATCTGAAGGACACCTTGTTTTCTGTACTGTAAATATGATATTTCATGTTTCGATATAACAACCAACCTTGCACACAGCACTCATCAACACCCCAAACAAATATTGGCCACCACTATTTCCTAATTCTTACTTTGATTCTATACGCAGCACGAAATTGGACATTTAAATCGCCTCCACCCATATTGTTGTTGTATTGGGATATGGAATTGGGAATTTTCATATTGATTGTCTTCTTTTCGGGTCTATTGTACCTTTGAACGTTTTCCAAAGGCTCCTTTTTGTTGCAGTTTGATAATATTGTAACCACAGTGTTATCGTTCCACCTTGTACTAATAGGGTAGATGAGGATTCCGGTATGCTGTCATTCATCAACTGAAAGTTAGTGTTGTTATTATGTTTATGTATCTCTAGGTTTTCATAGATAGAAAGTTTCTTGGCGTTGCTTTCGAGACTTCCACATTCTCCTTAGGAGTTGTGATTCATTTGATTAAGACGAATGTATCTGTAGTGCTCATCTACCCTCTTGCGTATGCTGCGGGTGGTCATACCTACGTAGATGCATTTGCAACCCTCTTCTCTGCAATTGAGTTTATGCATCTCTGATCTGTCCAACATTGTAGTCGCGTCTTTGTGAAATTGGAATTTATTTTTCAGTTTATTGAGAGTGAAAAAACTGATATTGATACCAAATTTTTTAAAAATTCTGACCATATAGTCTGTTATGTGGCCATAATAAAGCAAGATGCAGTAAGTCTCTTTTTCTTTGTTTTTTTATAGGAATGAGGCCAGCATTTTTAATGATGTTCTTCAGCTTTTCTTTTTATTTATCTTTCTAAGAACTTTTTCAAATTTGTACTTATTCGTAATAACTATTTGTTTTGTAGTTTGTAATTCTTTATTATGATCGTCTTTTTTCATGGGTATGTTAAGTACAGTTTGGTTCTTGCTGGCAAATTAGTATGTTCTATCAGTCCAATCACAACGTTTTCACTCTGTCTCAAACCAGTGTCTGGTGAACATGTATGCGTTCCGTGATAAGGTTCAACATACAATAAATATTCATTCAGCTTAGCTAAAACCCATAATTTGAAGCCAAACCGAATTGGCTGGCCCTTTATATAAACTGCTTTGTAGGATATTTACAGTCATATGGTACGATGCTTTCGTTCACACAAACTCTTCTGCTGGTACTTGTTTGAGACAGATATTTAAAAAGTCAAAAAGAGGGTGAACATTGTAATACCTAATACGTATCGCGTCAGCAACTATTGGAACTTTGCAGTCTGGTTCATTCTGCCAATACATCTGCTTGTTTAGCAATTAGCCTGACGACAGCATAATACCCAACACAACATATATTTCAGCAAAGGAAACATTTAAATTGTGGTTTCCCTTTTGTCCAGAATATAAGTTTGTTTGAATAACTATGTGTTCAATCAGTTTGTCCGAGGAAAAACATTTAAAAGAATCCGAAGGTGACAAGACAGTATGTTTTAAAAAATCAAAAATATTAGGTTCATATTGAGAACTCACGGGAGGCAAAGAAAAGGTGTTGATGTTTGTTCTCTCATCTTCATCTTCTAATTCTTCAGCGTTTCTTCTTCTTGATCTGAATACTGTTTTTTGTCCTCTAAACTTTCTAAATGTAACACCGCTTCTGCCCTCAAAATTCTACTAAGAAGATGAGTCACATTTCCTTCGGTTTTATCATCTGACGTATCAACATCTGTTTCCATTTCGGGTGGCTCATATGGTGGTAAAATTGCAATAGATGAGGTTCTATTAATTGTTTTTGTTTCGTATTCTTCCGCATACAAACGCAAACGCAAAATTTCATCTACGGTGTAGAGATTGTCGTTTGACTTTGCAAACCTAAAATAAAAAAATCTTTTAGCTAAGTGCCCACTGGCAACTCAAGTTGCCATGTAACTTTATGGCTATATAGAACTCAGTACAAAGAAACGAGAATACAATAAACACATAAGTTACTTGCTTTCATCTCTTTGGGTACGGACTCCATCAAATAAAACAAAATATTTTAATTATTATATACTTGCGAATAATTGTTTGTTTGGAAGCAGATAACCAATTTTGTTTATTTCTTTTATTTAATTTGCACATACATAGTAAAGAAGTTTGATCCTTTCACTTTTCTGTAAAAATTAGCTAGAAACTGATGCGAATTTAGATGTTTTGTTTATATTGCAAAAAGCGTTTCATGTATCAAATTCTACGCAGTTTTTTCGTCTGTTTTGCTGTCAATATGTATAATGTATTTGGAGTTTGGATGATTTGTTTGGAGTACTTTCAGGCACCATCTAGAAATTAGGCCGTCCATATACTGGGCTTATGACGAGGCTTTACTATTACTACTAGAAACTCTCAACTATCGTCATTGGTGCCTAGTGATTTTGATCCATCTTCCTACTTTACTGTCTTCTGATACTAAGTCACTTACGTAGTATACTGCCGAACCACCACGATCTTCGACTTGCCGAGCTAGTCACATGGCAATTATAATTTGTGTTAAGAGGAAACTACCGCTCCGGATCATCAATTTTCATATTTTCCGTAACAGACTTCTAGGTTATCTAACCTACATCTGTTCAATACAATACAATAGCAGAATAGCCAGAGTAGCCAGAAATCAAAAATACTCCACCAGAATCGACTCTTTGCACTAAACTTCTTATACCTAATTTCAAATTAGCCATTCACGTGTATTAAATATGTTACTCCTAATTAAGTTTAATTGAAGGGCAATACCAAAAATAATAAAAATGCATAATTTACAAAAAGCTGGATGAGCCCCACATCAATTCGTGTAGCGTAATTTAAAAAGATTTATTTAATAAGTTCTTCCTTTCACTTTTGTTTATACTCTAAGCAAATAAACACTTCTTGGAGCGTGTCAAGTCTAAGACCTTACAGTAAGTTATCACATTCATTACAGCAAGCAACAATAAATGCTACGGGTGAATTCAATTTTGTATTATGAAGCTTGCGTGATTTAATTCACAAATAGCTGTAATTACAAATAATACCCTTAAAGCGACATTGTGTTAGCTAAATGTGCACGATGAGTGATAGAATACAAATAATATAAACTGAGCTTACTGAACATTGCATTTCGTCATTTGGGTCAATTCTGCAGTAACATAATAAACAGTAATTACGAGTATAATTATCTTGTGTTTTGATTTAAATCGCATAACTTGCAATTGAATTCAAGAGAAAGAATATGATTAACTCATATTGAAAGATTCAAGGTTGTAGTTTTCAAACTCGACATCAGGCAGTTTATTTTATGTGAAGCATTATTAAAATAAGTCTTACGTATACAGAATCACTCAAATGAGCAAGTTTCTAAAACTGTTAAATTCCATCACACCTTATCGAGACGCATAGCAACTATTGTATTGTTGTAAACTGAAGCAACCCAGATGCATGCACAACATAATTTTCTTATTTCAATCAAACTTGTTGCCATGTTCTATTGCTAGCAAAATTAACTTCTTAATTACTTTCAATGTAAAATTCCTTTTTAATAAAAGTAAAATTTAATTGCAAAATAAAAATTTGACTAATCCGTTTAATGATCTATAAAACGCGGAAATCATCAATTAACGTGATAAATTTGTGTTATTCGAACAAATGGAAGCAGTTATATAAGAAGAATAGAAATGTTGTTAACCATTTGTTCTTTATAATACATATTAGATACTCATCTCCAGCATGGCAATTATTACTTAATCTGATTTTCCTTAAGGCCACTTATTCCATTTGAATAAGATAAAACCATTTAAAATAAATTTATCAAAGAGAACGTTTTTATTGTTCTGTTTAAATTAATTTTAACCGCACAGTAGGAAAATTCTCCTTTAAAATATCTACATTCTGCACAGTAGGTACACAAAAGTTGCAAATTTGCAGAGAAATTGTTAGAAATTTTATAATTAATAGCTGCAAGCTTAACAATATGAAAAATAATTTTCTCAAAAGAAAAAAAGACAAATAAAACCATTAATTACCCTGTAAATGTAAGGCGAATAACTAATTTGTAAAATATCTTCGCCAACCTTCT
This sequence comes from Ignelater luminosus, assembly GCA_011009095.1. Lineage (NCBI taxonomy): Eukaryota > Metazoa > Arthropoda > Insecta > Coleoptera > Elateridae > Ignelater > Ignelater luminosus. The sequence continues at coordinate 1,385 of VTPC01003700.1, read as the reverse complement.
GTTGTTTTTATTGCATCCATATAATTATTCCTTTGAAAAGTTAAGTATTCTAGTACGTAAGTAGAACAAAACTGCATCTCGTGTTTCTTCAGTTTCCTGATGTTTACTTTCGTTTTGTAAGATTCTTTTGTTACTTAGATTATAAATTTTCTGTAGAAAAGTTGGAATCTGTATTATGCAATTATAAATGTAGAGATTTTGCTATTTTAATAATAGTTAACAATTTTGAAACAAAGACTAAGCGAATGGATCAAAAGCAACAAAACGTCAAGCTTATAATATTGATCATAAGTAAACTTAACTTCTTAGATGCTAAGAAAGTTGAAGTAATAAAAATATGCTGAGTTTTAGCATAAAATGAAATTGAAAGATCAGTAGAAATTAAAACTGTTGTGCAGTGTAAATCGAATAAATAAATTAATAGAAACAAATATTAAAAATGTGACGAGGAAGGCAGTCTGTTTTAAAACTAACTCACTCAGTCTCATCTTATACTTTATTGATAAACACAAGTATTATATAAATTCGTGTGGTCAAGGACCTAAACGTTCTCAATTCATTACCTGTAGGGGATACTTCCAAGAATATTGACCAGAAAGTTTTATAGGAGGTTAAATAAAGTAATTCCAACAGAATCTCTGTGATTAAAATCATTGTTAACTTTATTTCCAAAACATGTTTACAATATCATCATACCCCCACCACCATTTAGAAACAATTTGTTTAAGATAACAATACATTAAACTACTATAAAAATAAAACTGGCCAATTAATATCAAACTTGAATAAACGGTTTTTTGTAACAAATTTGAAACATTGTGACCACCACACTTATTAACAGTGGATAGTATTTGAGATTACATAGAATAATTATGCTTTAAATTTTGTTTACAAAACAGCAAAATAGTGCATATACCTTCAAGGCTAAAATACAACTCATGTTAAGGAATTGCAACTTTGATTAACAAACAATAGTTAGGCATAGGGAACAAAATCTTCTTTAGTGGCTTTTTTCATGTGACCGTTTATTCAATGGTATTTTCATCCAGTCTATAGGTTTATCTATAAAACGCATATAGAAATTCATTTGACACTGAAAATCAGTATGAAAGTAGTAGTTCAAAACCAACTTGTACGACCCTAGGGGCAAATGTGGAGGAAATCTAGAGGTATCTGGTACCAACTTATTTATTGCATAGGGAATACCCTGAAATAAAGGTAATTGAAATAGAGAAACGACTAAATTTAAAAACTAAATTGTAAGTTACTTGTCTCAAATCACAAAGATCCATATTTGAATATCTCGTAAATATATCCTTCAAACCAAACGAATTTTTTCTGTACTCACTACAAGCATTCATTGTGAAGGTTACAGGAAAGAATCG
>VTPC01003699.1:0-35507 GCA_011009095.1 Ignelater luminosus | reverse complement strand
AAAAAAAGCTTTAGAAATTCCCCTTTCCCCAAAAAAATATATTTGATCTCCATTATATTTGTATTTGTACTTTTAGTTTTATTGCAAACGCTCTCGCGTTTTTTAAAACTTTTAAATTTCTGTCAATAAAATTTTTGGTATCTTTCAACATTACATTTTTTAACTACATTAATAAATCAAAACTTTCTGGTTCTTTTTTCTGCATAAATATGTATATCGACCCCATTCATCGGTTTATCATAAAGAAGAACGGTTTTACTTCGAAAACAAAGACGCTACAAAGTTTAAGTTCACTAAAAGTTTAGTATTCATGGTAGCTAAAGTTTAGAAAGAAGAAAACATAAGTTACGTTTACCACAACGTGTTCATAACGATCTTATGATTTTCTTGTATACTTTTTGGTTTGTTTTTTAAAATAGGAACACATTTACTTTGTGAATTTAAAACAAAATGCAGTTTGCTTCAAAATGAAAATTTTTTGTTGTTCCTTTAGGACAGTTGCAGGAAAGAATAACCTTTGCCTAGTTTACTGTACGTAAAGTCTGTAAATTTTTGTAAACTTTGAGGTTTTTTCAGGCTTTCCATCTTCTAGTTGTTCAGGTTCTTACTAAGTCTTAAACTTTACTGGATCTCGAGGTTGTTGACTCTTAAAGACACTTTGGTAGTTATTAGGTATCAATGAATTTATTTCCAAAAACAAAACGTTTTGAAAAACAAAAATATACATAGTGTTATGATATGGAGAGCTCTTTTTTCTCAGGGTCCTTATTTTTCTTCGTTTGGTTCTTAATTTTTTTATTAAAACGCTATTTTCTTGACAATATTAATTTATTTATATTTTACTGTCATTACATTTATCAAACAAAAAACCAAATTTTTTTATACTCTCTTTTTTATCATTTTCAAATATCACTACGTTTTTAATATCATCACATTTACATTTTTAATATCATCACAATAGCTAGTATTTAATAAAGGGAGTAAGAAATACATTAATTTGTTTGAAAGATCAATGTTGGGAAGTAAATTTTAGCTAGGTAAAAGGGAGGATTGGCCTATAGATAAAAAGAACTAACAGGAATATTTATAAAATTTTTGTAAAATTTATTAAGTCCATTGATTTCCAAGAATTGCAAATAATTCAAATACATTTGTGTTAATGAACATATAAATAGTGAATGACATGACGTAGTTATATTATAGTCCATATATAGAGTAGTATTTATAGCTAATGTTATTTGGATAATTTAGTTATTATATTACTCGTGTTGCAAACTTGATGTAGTAGTAGCAATAATTAGTGATATCTATGTAAGTTAATAGCATGTAGTATTACATTCTATATAGTGGAGCATGCTGAAAATAAATGCATTAAATGTAAAAAGAAGACTATGGTAAACACAGAAAAAAGTAGAAAACAGAAACATCTTTCTGCTTGACTCCGGGTTCTGTGATCATACCCAACCACAATTAAAATTTTGATAGGCTTCTTTTCACTTTACTGTCACGATTTTAAGCATGTAATGTCAAACAGTTTGTAAAAATCTCAGAAACTGACATTAAGATTTAATGTCTTTACCAGAATCTGCATTTTCGTGGAACGATTGCTTGGCATTATTCACAAACAAAGTCTATTTGAAAATAACTTCATTGATATTTATATTCTCAAAATTCTCTACAAGAGCATTTGCCAAAAATACTACCGAGTTGCTACCATAAACGGACAGTACCTTTGAAAACGTGGCCGATATGTAAATTGGAGAAGCTTGTATTTAACAAATCTGGTACAAGTCGTACGATTACAACAATCACCATCTTAAAAACAAACCTAATTTTAGTACAGGCAACAATAATTGCTGAAAACATTATTTTAGTACGTAAGATAATGTGAAAAAGAGACTTCTAGTGGAAATGAATAAAAATAGTGAATTCTCACTAACAAAATCAATGGTGCGGTGCGTGACCTTTGGTCGGACTACGCTCTTACACGGGTCGCTTACAGCGGTCCTTGGTCAGGCTTCGCCCTCCATGAACCCCAGCCGCGCTTCACCCTCCATTAACCTACTTAAGAGAGGTAAATGTTACTACAATCCGAGCTTTGAAACCCACTAACCTACTTAAGGAACTAATTATCACTACGGTTCGGATTACACTCTTGCACGGATCACATTCAGTGGCATCTGGTCAGTTTTCGCTCTCTATTAACCTTCTTGACAGTGAAATTTCGCTACCTATCTAAGGGAGCTAATTGTCACTACACCTAAGACTACGTCTCCGCACTGATCACATTCGGTAGCCTCTTTTCAGAATTCACCCTCTATAAACCTTTCTGATAGAGCTAAATGTCACTAAGGCTCAAGTTACGAACCTACATAAAAGAGCTGATTGTCAGTACCACTCGAGCTACTTGTCACACGTGTCACCTTCGGTGGCCCCTGGTCGAGCTTCGCCGTCTGTTAACTTTCTTGACAAATCTGAATGTCACTATTGATCGAGATATGCACCTACTTAGGAAGCTAATTGTCACTACGCCCTCGCAAAAGCTACTTTTGGTGGCCTCTAGTCGGGAATTGCCCTCCATTAGCCTTCTCGACAAAGTGAAATGTCGCTTCGGCTTGTCATTTAAATTCAGACTAGGCGAGATTCTTATTTGGATTTTTCATTATTCGTCGCAGAGAACGTTCCATCTCTAGATATTACATTCTCTACTATTCTCGTAATATTATCTTTCTTACGCGATCATATTAGTTTGATTCATCTGACGGCCTGCAGTAACTGCAGGCTAATAGTGGACCCGCCAACCCCTTTTCCCTCTGATTCTATTTACATATTTATTGCTAAGGAGAAAAACACACCGAACCGTAGAGATTTCCTCTACAATACCGCTTCCTTCTCTCTTCCTGATATATGCCTCAAACGATCAACACCATTTCTGTTATCACGCCTTCGCATCTATTCTCTTTAACTAATTATGATTTGTCTTTCCAAACATATTTAGTCCATCTTCTACTAGCTGACCTAAGCGGCCTGCGTTTACGCTTCGTCAGGATACCATGCCTAACACCTCACCGCCGGCTTATGAGACGTAGCTACATGGAAAGGCCCGTATAGTTAATAATATTAATTGTCATTTAAATTTGGAGTGAGCGAGATCCTTATCTTTGGATTTCGCAAAACGTCGTAAAGAGCGTCGGCACGATTTGGACTACGCCCTCGCACAAGCTTACCCTCCATTAATCTTCTTGACAGAGAAAAATGTTGCTACGGCTCGGGCTGTGACCTCGCATGTGGCATCTTGGATGGCCCTCGGTCGGGGTTCGCCCTCCATTAACCTTCTTGGCAGAACTAGATGTAACTACGGCTCGTAATACGAACCTTTGGTGGCCCATTGACGGGCTTTAGCGTCCATGCCTTCGCATGAGCCATCTTGGGTGGTACCCGGTTGGGGTTCGCCCTCTATTAACCTTCTTCATAGAACTACAAACCTTCTTAAAGAAGTAAACTGTGAGCACCACTTAGGCTACGCCTTCGCACGTGCTATCTTTGAGACGTACCTGCTAATTATCTTTTTGCCCGAGCAAAATGTCGCTACGGCTCGAGCTGCGAACCTACTTGATAAAGCCGATTGTCAGTGGAACTCGGGCTATCCCTTGCACGTATCATCTTCAGTAGTCCCTGGTCAGGCTTTGCCGTCTATTAACCTTCTTCACAGATCTAAATGTCTTCACGGTTCGAAGTGCGATCCTTCTTAAGAAAGTTAATTGTTAGTACGACTTGGGCTACTCTCTCGCACGTGTCACTTTTAAGGCTTACCTTTCATTAATCTTCTTGCAGAATAAAATGTTGCTAGGGCTCAAGCTACAAACAACTTAAGCGAACTTAATGTTACTACTACTCGAGCTATGCCCTTTTGGGTCGTCCCCGGGCGGGGTTTGACCTTCATTAACCTTTTTTCACAGGGCTAAGTGTCACTAAGGCTTGAGCTTGAGCTTCTTAAGAAAGTTGATTGCCAGCTCAACTTTGGCTAAGCTACGCTGTTTACCATTCGTTAACCTCCTTAAGAGAGCTAAATGGCCCTACGGCATAAACGGTCTCGGGTGGTGCCCGGGCGGGATTCAACATCTATTAACCTTTTTCACGGAGTTAAATGTCACTAAGGCTTGAGTTCCAAACCTACTTAGGAAGTTAATTGTCAGTACGACTTGGGCTACTCCTCGCACGTGCCACCTTTGGTGGAGCTTGGTCGGGTTTCGCCGTTTATTAACCTTCTTGACAGACCTAGATGTCGGTACGGCTAGAGCCACAAACTTACTTTAAAAAGGTAACTGTCACCACAACTTGGGCTATGTCATCTGACGTGCCACCTTCGGTGGCCCATGGTCGATTTTTGCTCTCCAATAATATTCTTGACAGAACTACATAAATGTCACCACAGTTTGAGTTAGAAACCTACTCAAACCTACCCACCCACCAGAGGGTCGCCCTTCGCCCTGCATTAATCTTCTTTCTAGAGCTAAATGCCAATACGGTTTGTGCTACAAAATTGCTTAGGGAAGTTAATTGCCAGCGCGACCTACGCTACGCCCTACATTAATCTTGTTGACACAGGAATATGTCGCTACGGTTCGAGCTCCAAACCTACTTAAGAAAGTTAATTGTCAGTACGACTTGGGCTATCCCTCACACGTGTTACCTTCGGTGGCTCCTGGTCGGGCCTCGCCGTCTATTAACCTTCTTGACACACCTAAATGTCGGTACGGCTTAAGCTACAAACCTACTGAAGGAAGTTAATTGTCGGTACCACTCGGGCAACGCCCTCGCACGTGCCACCTTTGGTGGCCCCTTGTCGATATTTGCCCTACAATTACCTTTTTAACAGACCTACATAAATGTCATCACGGCTCGATTTACGCACCTACATAGGGAGCTAATTGTCTTACGGTTTCGGCTACGCCCTTGCACGTGCCACCTTCGGTGACCCTTGGTTGAGCTTTGCCCTTTACTAATCTTTTTGACAGAGCAAAATGTTGTTTTGGTTCGAGCCACGCCCTTGATCGCACTTTGTCCTACATTAGCCTACTTAAGAGAGCAGTTGTTGCCCTCTTCCGGAGTATTGTGTTGCTAGAACCTCCGAAAATGTATTCAGAAGGTGGAACTGGTCTTACCCCAAGCTTACTTAAAGCAAGATTCGTACCAGAAGGATTTCTAAAGTCAATGAGGTAGTGGCCTTTCTGCTCTCCGGAAAGGTATCAGTGCTGTTTTGCAACGAATCCATATTAGCTTTAGTTAGGTAAATGACAAGTTACTACCGCATCTTGTAGACACTGAACCTTTGTTGACTAACCTGGTTTTTGATATCTCGATAATAACGAGACGGAAGTTAATAACCGAAACTCCGAACAAATTCTGTTCATGATACAGCAGAATACATACACTCCTAGGAATACTTATTTAGATCTAAAGCTACAATTTGCAAACATTTGGTAATACTATTTCCTGTAGCACGCGCCATATTTCAAAATAAAGGCAAACATTTATGGGTAAGCTGTTTAAAGTTAAATAAACGACTTGGAAAAGCAAAGTTCCTGGTTTTAGCAGCAAACAGAAGTGACTTTGATACCACCATGTCCTTACCACATTTTATTTTAGAAAACTTAGCGGACAGTTCCCTTACCTGGTAAAATGCTTCCGGAAAGGGGAAAGAAAACATAGGTTTTGGTCTCTGTAGGTAAAACACACATGAAAAAAGATTTGGAATGTTGTCCCCCTTCGCTTGTAATATCAGTGAAAAATGTGCAAAGTATGCTTCGTAGCGGCAAGGTCAGGTTTGGTGGCAGTAGATGCGTTTACTGCAAACTGGAAAGGTCTGAAATTTTATGCACTTCTTCCAGCCGGGTGGGAACGAATCAGAGCCCTTTGCCAACTTACAATTAGTTCTAAAATAAAGGCAAACTCAACAATATTTGAAGATTACTTAAATTTAGTCAAATATTTTCGAAATGGACGCCTAACATAATTGCTATCAAACTTCAGGTAAGCTCTTTCGATTCAACTTTCAAGACAGAAAATTCATATTTCAATGAAGTAAAATACCTAACAATTTAATGTCGACACAGATAAAATTTTAATTTTTCCACATAAACTATACTTTTTAGAGTTGTTTGATAATTCTAGCTTGACGTTTTGTTTTACTAACTTATAACTAGCTCACTACAATACAAGCGATATGCGACATGTCATCATGTTTGATGTTACGACGTCTGCAAAACACATAAAAACTTTCCGCACAGGATACATCATTAAAAAGTTTTAAATCTGCACAAAATATCACAATGGAAATACAGAAAACCAAACACAAAACAAAAAAGTAAAAGAAGAATTTTCTTTTTAATTAATAAGTCTTTAGTCTTGTAATAAAATAATAATGAAACGATTTGATTGATGCCAGTTTCAGAAATTTTAGGCCTATTTTCAATAACGAAACGTTCTATAGGTGAGTTATTAGCTGTGATAGTGATCACTAATGATCCTGCAATTATAAAAGCTAATTAACCTTTATAATTGCTGAAACGTTTGGTCAGAACTCATTAACACGTTACAGATCCCATTTGAATAACGCAGACAAGGAAAGCTGCGTTATCGACCAACAGCAGGTGGGGAATACCTACAGTAAAACCAAAGAGTGTTATATTCTCTCAAGAAAAACTCCATTTACTATCTGCACTCAACACAAGGAATAATTGATAAAGAACATTTACATTTTACACATTTACATTTTAAATTTAGTGTTGCCTGATTTGAATTTTGTTATGTTAGTGGCCTTTGTAACTGTGAAAGTTATTAAGAGCTTTGGAACTATTCTAGGAATACCAATTCATGTAATGTTCACGAAGACGTAAAGTAACTGTAGAGTGTTTTCTCTCAGATGGCATTCAATCATAAGGAAATGCGTAGCAGTTGACGGATACACAATTTCTGTCACAATATAATATAGTAGAATTGCTACCTTAAATTTGATGTTTCGTGTAATAAAATATGAGTCAACTTTTCCTAACAAGATCTGCTGCAGGTTGGTCTCAAAATAATTTATTTATGAAAACATCGAGCTAAACAACAGACTAATGGACTAATTTCAATTTAAATTCTGGAAACAACTTTAGTCTGCCGTAATCCACGCTTCAAGGTTTTACAAAATCCTAGAGAAAAACAGAATAAAAAACTTAAACTAGGATCCAAGCTTCGCAAGAGAGCTTTCCTGAGGATTTCTTGGAACACTGCAACTCTTACTTAATCGTTTTGACAGAAAAAGCAATTTTTGAATTCAAATGCAATAAGTTCCAAATTGTCTTCTTTAAAACACCAAAAATGACGCTTCGTCAAAGATAGCAGTTGATGGCAGTGGTGACTGTAAGGTAGGCACAAATTAATTGTTCCAAGGAGCCGATTAGTAGATAGCTTTCAAAAGAAGGCATCTACAATGGGTGGATGCTGCAGCACCTCAAACCTCAAGAATGTTTTGGGCCCTGAAGAAAAAAGATGCCAAAGTTCGATGGAGACGCCCCATGTCCGGCTTCCTGGGAGGACCCTTAATTAGTTAGTTGGTTTAACTGGCTTAGAGCAACAGTATTGTCAAGATTTTTGGGCTCTGAAATAAGCCTCATCATATTTAGCAAATGCTTGCCAGTCCGTCCTTTTGTTTTTCATTTTTTTCTCGATTTTATCCAATCAAGTGTAGTTATTACTTATCACATATCATGTCAGCGTTGTGGCCTTTAAAGAATCAGGATTCCTCTTCAACCGGAATGATTATGTTATGTCTGATGGTTAGTTCGTGGTGTAAAAAAGACAGAGGAGCGGCGTTTTTCAGTAATAGCTAATTTTTCTCTCTAAGTGCTGGTAAAATCTTCTTTATCCTTTGAGACAGTGCCTAGTCGGTGAGATAACAAGTTATTAACAAAGATAAATAAAACTTTTCAAAACTTTTTGAGGATTTTTGGCTTTTTAACTTTTGGTAATGGTTGTAGTGTTAGAAATCTACTACACAACGAGTATTCTATTAGCTTAGGCTTGTAATTCGACAACTAGGCTATACAATTTTAAAAGAAATTTTGCAATTACTAGGTTAGATTGATAATTAGTCAGCCTAAGCAAGAGATGGCACCACCACTATCACAACAATGTTGTTATTCGTAAATACTAACCATAAAACGACTGCTTGGCAATTATTAGCCCGATGCGTTATTTAGTTTCTGTTTGACAGTCATTGAAAGCGAACACTTGCATTTCTACAAAAATGAATGAAATCGAATATCGTGCAGTGATCAGACCTGTTTTTGAAAAAGAAAGAACGATGAGATCAACATGCAATTGATCGATGTTAATGGGGGACTCACTCGCTTTCACAATAAAATATTAGACAGCTGAATTTAAACGCGGTCGTACGAGCATTTTTGATGATGAGCGTCCAGGCCCTCCAAATGAGGTCACCACGCAAGAAATAATTTATAAAATGCATGGAATAATAATCGACGATCGACAAGTAACTAAGGACGAGATATCTGAGGCTGTGGGCATTTCAACTGAACGGGTACTCAACTTTTTGCATTAATATCTGGAAATGCGAAAGCTCTCTGCCAGATGGGTGCCGCATTTGCTCTCTGTCTACAACAAATGCAATTGTCTGACCATTTCGAAGGAGTGTTTGGCAATGTTCAACCGCGATAAGAACTTTTTGCACCGTTTCGTAACCGTGGACAAAATATTGATTTATTTCGATACACCAGAGACCACGGAGCAGTCGAAACGGTGGACAGCTTCTGCCGAATCAAAATCGAGAAAAGCCATGGTGTGTTTGTCGGCAAGCAACATCGTGACCACAGCTTTCTGGGATGCGAACGAACCTTGAAAAGCGCAAAACGATCACAAAAGTATATTATGCAAAGCTGTTGGGCCGATTCGACGCCGATTTGAAGCGAAAGCAACCGCATTTGCGGAAGAAAAAAGTTTTCTTACACCAGGACAACGCACCAGCGCTCAAATCGACCGTCACAATGGTGAAATTCCATAAATTTTGTTACGAATTGATTCTTCATCCGCCAGATTCTCTTGATTTGGCCTCATCGGCTATTATTTATTCCCAAACTTAAAGAAATGGCTCTGTGGTAACAGATTTGGATCGAATGAAGAAGTCATCACTAAAACAAAGGCCTATGTTCAAGGTTACCAGAAATCATACTTTTCAGAAAATTGGAGTATCATTCGACAAGATGCATAGAGCTCAGAAAAGATTATTTTGGGAAATAAAAAGTGCATTGCCAAAAGAAGTTGCATTTTCTTGCCTAGGTGAACTTTGAAAGAGTTTATGTAAACACCTTCCACTCACATGCAAGCATTATGAGACAAAATGTGGTCTGAAAAATGAAACAATGTGTCGCAAATAAGTAATTAATATCGGAATATCAATCGTTAACATTTACAGAGCAGTACAAAAAGGATCTGAGTAATTACGAGGTGATATCCAAAACGTTCCAGAATCTGCTCATAAAACATGAATACTTAAGTTGACTCGTAGTTTCCGCCATCACTTTTAAAGTAGTCACCCTGGGCTTGAATACAACAATTGCAGAGACTTTCCCATTTTTGATAACACGTACGGAAGTCTTCAGGCTTCAGTGTTTATAGCATCTGCTGTACTGACGCTGGGATCTTTTCAGTAGAGTCAAAAGATGCTCTTTCAAGAGGTAGAAGTCGTACGGGACAATATCAGTCAAGTTTGGTAGTCGTGTTTACGCACTTTTGCGATCATTTTGGGATTTGTGCATAATGATGGTTGACCCAAATGTTTGTCATCTTTAACCGGTTTCCGGCCTTCTTTGAACCGTTTAAACCACTTGAATGTTGTTGCTTCGCTTAAACCTTGGTCATCAGAAACCTCCTTTAACATTCAGTGGGTTTCAGCTGCAGTACTCAGAAAAGATTTTTAAAAAGGGATGCTATCCCAATGCAGTATAGGATAGAAGGTAAACTAGAACGGAGTAGTTCTGATTCCACCATTAGAGGAACACCTTATGTATGTAATTTCGAAGCTGAAAACTGAAACAAAATAGTGCGGAAAGCAGCGGTACAATTACTGCAAGTGAGTGTGGTCCTGAAGAGCAAAATCACTCTCCAGTTGTTTCTTTTAGTTCATCATCAACTCTAACTGCATCTGAAACCAAAGATTCATCTCCAAAGAAAAGGTAAGTAAAAATGAATACAGTCGACTCCACTTAATTGGGTCATTGCATAATTGGGACAACCGTTTTATTGGGACATTTCTAATAAAACGAAATCAAAAATTAGTAAAATTTCACTGTTTTATAGGAACAAAACATCGGATAACCAGACCAGAATGTTCTGGAACCCCAATACTTTCCGAGAAATGAAATGTAAACAATGAGTGAATTTATAACCCCAAGAACTCGACTTAGGTCTTAGTCGGTGCTCAGTGCTTGTCCGAGTACGCGTAAGTGTTTTTAAAAAATTGGAACTTTTAAACAAAATAAAAGAACATCCAAACACATTGAATCGGGATTTATCAGAAATTTTAATAGATGCCGAAAATTACGATTGCGCGAACTCGAGCAAGTGAAAGAGAACTCTGAGAACAAATCATCGCGGGCGAAAGTGAAGAAAAAAGATGCTGAAATTTACAAAACGCTCAGCAAATGGTTCAGCATTGTTACTCAAAAAAGGTGTCTGTGTGTCTGGGCCGAAGAGTTTGGAAAGAAGCTGAACAGAAGCTTGAGAATCTTAAGACGAGCAAGGGGTGACCTTCTCGTTGAAACAACAGACACGTCATCAAGTTTTAAAAAGTTAATTGGGAAAAAAGCGAATGCAGATGTTTTGTCTGCTGATAAGGCTCCCTAAAATTATGATCGAAGTTTCAGCGAAAGATATTTACAACGCCGCTGAGACGGGACTGTTTTATATAACGACTCCAGTCGGCTCTCTTTCTTTTCAAAAAGACGAATAGGCAGGTTCGACAAGAGCAATGGAAGGAGTAATTATCTTATGTTGTACGAACATGACGGGGAATGACAAGATTGCAAAAGCAAAAAGCCTTGCTGTTTTAGAAAATTGGATATCGAGAAATTTCCTGGTGAATATCACGCTAATTCAAATGCATGGATGACGTCGTTAATTTTTTTAGATGGGCTGAAAAATTTGGATAAAAAATTGCAACGCCAATCAAGATCCATAATTCTGATTTTAGACTATTGTAGTGCCCATTCTTACATCGAGACTTTAAAAAACATAAACCTAGAACTTTTAACTGCAATCAAGTGTTTGTTAGAGTTTTTATTAGGCAACCCACATTACATTTTACGGTCTACTATAGATTTGGAAATAAGCAAAACTAAAGGCAAGTATTTATGCACGTGTTGATTAGGTAACACACATTGCACACCGTAGCCCTAGCCATTTATGCATTTGAAAACGTTTATGCAAACATTGATTAGGTAACACACGTTGCATTTCATAACCTGCTACGCTCTAAGAAACAAAAGTAAGTTAAAATCAAGTACTTACGTATGAATTTGAATTAGGCAACTACGCTTCTAAAAGAAAAAAAGCGACAAAAACAAGCATGTCTGGGTATTTATTAGGCTACACAAATTACATATAGTATTCGATTTGCAGTAAAAATGATGGTGAACAGGGGTTGCTTTTTATCAATGTACATGTTATGATTTAACAACAACAAGTTCTACAAAAACTTACAGTTTTTTGTTTTCCGCCGTGCTTCCATGATATAAATAATATATTTTGCTATTTTCTTGGGTTAAATAACTATTACTAACTGAATTACTTTTCAGTGTAACAGGTTGTGCAATACTATGTCCTTTTACTTCTCTGTCTCTGTTGTTCTAAATAGCCTTACTTATACCAGTTTGTCATTCAGTAGCACTACGTTACTAATAACAGAACGAACAAGATTAAAATGCTCATGGACTTAAAACAATAAAATTGCAAAATGCTAGGGCCGTTTTGTAAACACTTGCCAAGAATAGTAACACATAAAATGCAGATAAAAAATAATGTAATAAATAATATGTTCATATTGAGAATAATTTCAATAGGTTTAAATAAACTTAAGAGAGCTCATTAAATATATGAATTAAGAAGTTGTAATTAAAATGCACCGTCTTTCAATTTGCAAAAGAAACATCTTTAAACTGGAATCACTCGCGTTTTTTTTTAATACTGTGGAGGAATGCACAGTTTGTTGACTGCTCTCTGGAAGTCGAACCATTTGCACATTCTGCCGTTAGAACGCAAATCTTACTATCGCTAGGCGATGGAAACGTTTCCACCACACGAGCTAGAGGCCATTGTAAAGCTTTCATGTTTGAGCTAGATAACTGCACCAATGGGACGACTTTTATCTCAGTATCACTGTCGCAGAATGACTTGCTGCGACGTTGGTACGTCGGAATTACTTCCTTTGACCGTCGAATCCAAAGATGTTGAATAAGCTGCTGGCGCTGTTGATGCTGAGTCAGCTTCTTGAATGGCCTATTAACTGAAAGCCAAGAAAAAAGGGTTTCCGCAAAGAAAATCTGATGTACAGACCTTTGATGCAAATAAACATCCCGATCCGTTCAAAAATAACATTCTTGGTATTCATTGGTACCAAAATTTCTTAAAAAGAGCATCCCATTTTGTCGGAACGAGTAGCTGAAGCGGTACTAGTGGCAATGTGGCAGAAAATGATATACAAAAATTATTTCAGCAGATTGAAGAGTATTTAAAAGAAAAAGACTATTTTGGTATTTTAGAAGACCCCAGCAGAGACTAAGACGATGAGGAGACTGCATTTTGACTATGCCCAAAGTGAGACAAAGTAGTAGCAGCCAAAAAATCACGGAATGTCTACAAGATTGACCAAGACCCTACCAAGTCTAGCATTACGGCAATATTCACTTTTTCAGCATCAAGAAGGATAACACTACCCATGATTATATTTATATCCTTACAAAAGAATTCCTCTTTATATATAGCTGCTAGCGTTTCTGATAACGGCTGGATGTGTTTTTCCCAATTATATTATTTGCGGATAGTCATAAGACTTACCTCACATTTGAATTGAGTGAATTCTGTACTTGTTTAAACATAATACTGATAGCATTCTATCCAAACGCAACATGCAGGCATTTCTTGTTTTAAGCGTCTGAAATCATTTTGAAGATCTACTGTGTTGAATTGGAAAAGAGCTAATCCTTTCTGCCAAGTAACCAAACAGCATTTTGCCTTAATACTAAAAACTATTACGGCAGAATTATACGAAAAAATTATAGTAAATGGTTTTAAAGCGACAGGGTTGTATCCGTGGAACGTCGGAAATATAAATTTTACTAAACGACAAGGAACTGCTCACTTAGTTACACAAGATCTGTTGACATGGTTGGAAAGAAAAAGCTGATTAGTTAAAGATGTATATTTGAGACAACATCACTCCAGCTGCTGAAGATACACAGTGTTTACTAAAACTCATGAATGAATTTGAGAAGATGCACTCCATAGAAATTCATTCCACGGATACAATAATTGAAACTGTGTCGCAAAGTAATTTAGATTTGCATAACGGCGAAAATGAAATCATGCATAAAATTATAGTTTCGAAGTGGACAATAATAGTTATACCAATGAAATTGAAACCACTAATAATCTGACCTACACTGGCAAGAAAATAATGAAGATGCCAGTAGTTATTTGCTCGAATCAAAATGAAACAACAAATATTTATCTGATATGGGCTAAGATTCCAGAACGAACTGGAAAAAGACAATCTGAAAGAACACCATCTGTTATAACGTCTTCTAACTTCAAGAAAATACATGAAGAGAAGGAAAAAGAAGAGCTGACAAAGAAATAACAAGCTAAAAATAAATGCAATTGTGAAGGACGAAAATTGAAACAGGAACAGATGAAGAAAAAAAAAGTAACAAGAAATAGACAAGCCCAAAAGGAAAATAAGGAATCTTCGCGAAAACCAGAAGGAAGAAAAAGTGTAGCAAGCTCAGAAAAAAGCAGCGTCCAAGACCCTCAACATTCAGCTACATCTTCTCTTACATCTATTTTAAAAAGGAATATGATGGCTAATCTTATTAATGACCATCTGACAAATGATTCCACAGAAAGCAGCTACTTTTTTAATCAGTCTGTTAGATTGACCCTCGCTCAGCCGTTTCACGATTCCGCTCATCCCGTTTTACGTAAAAATGCTATTACCATAAAATTACGAGTAGTTTTTGATGATAACGCTAGAAGTTTCACGAATATTTTTATAAATAATTGTCAACTAAATGGAACTGGTCGTGCAAAGTGATTTATTCTCAATTCTGATCAGATTTCGCAAAAATCCAATAGCTGTTATAAGAGATTGTGAAACATTAGCATAAAGGCAAATTTAGTTGACGAAAATGATAAAAAATTTCAAGCAATACAACTTGTGGTCTTACATTGCTACAAAATCTCTTCAATGTATTGCCAAAGTTAATCAAGTAATAAACATTTTGAACAATGCTAGCATACCTATAAGAAAATTTATTTCAAATGTTCCGGAAGTATTGCCAAATTCAAATAAAAAAAATGTTCAGTACTCTACTATAAATTTACATGATACTAAAATGCTAAAGCTCTAGCTATAGAGTGGACGCCTTAAAAAGATCAATCCTTTTTGATCCACTAGGTATCACTCAACTGATAATAATAGGAGGAAATATTTTCATGCAAGATCTGTGGCAAGTGAAACTTCAATGGGACGTAAGTGGGAAACCCATATTGAAAGATTTATATTCAAAGCTGCCTGATGCATGTAGATTTGCAAGGATTTTCTGTCGCTAGTCAACTTAGCTATAGCGCATGCAGTTAGGTTCGTTGCGTATCTGATCAAAGCGTTTCTGTGCGCTAAGTCAAAGGTAGCTCCGTTAAAATCTAATTCAATTCCTCGGTTGGAACTGACCGTCACGGTTCTTCTTCTAACTCAACTGTTTCCAAAAATTATTAACGTTTTAAGTTTAAAAATTAAAAATTACCTTTTATATATTGATTCTAAGGTTACTCTTGCTAGAATAAAAAAACACACCGAATAAATAAAAAACATTTGTGGCAATTCGTGTCGCACTAATCCAGCAATTAACTAAAATAAAGAATTGACGTTATGTGCCTACTAAAGAAAACACAGCCGATATTATTTCTAGGGGTTCAATCATCAAATAATTAACTGAAGGTAAGCTGTGGTTAAACGGGCCTAAATTCTTAGTTGATAACATGGAGGCGAACAAATATAATAAAGACATTAAAATTGAAGATTCTGAATTAAAGATTAAAAAACATTTAACGAATTTATTAATAGATTCTTTGCCTACATGCTGAGAATTTCTGAAAGGGCTAAAAATGAAACCATTAATTTCAATGAAACACTTTCAATAAGTGAAATAAATTTAGCATTATTCAAATTAGTCAAGCTTTGTTAAGAGGAAATCAAATTTAAGTAAAAGCTCACAGCTCAGATATTTCGCTGCATGTTTGATAAACATAACCTAAATTCTGATTTAAACTATGATAAAATTCATCCTAAATTGCTACCTGCTAAAGATAAATTAACAGAATTATTTGTCGTTCATCTCCGTTACTTTCGTTAGTTTTAAAGAAGACTGTTTTCCATTAGGAGGCAATAGTTCTTGCAAAAGAATAACACGAAATGCGTAGATTTTGCAGAATTAATGAAAAACATACTCCGAATTCTAAATTGATAAAAATATTTTATTTGCTTGTTTATCTGCATGAATACAAAGGCAGCTAACATAGAGGCAGTGACATCTCTGCCTGCCGAAGCCTTCAAAGAAACTTCAAAGCATTTTATTTCTAGACGAGGAAAACCTTCTGCAATCTATTGTGACAATGCTACGAATTTTATATGTACAGCCAAACAAATTAAGGAATTTCACGAATTTCTGCACCAAAATAAAATTTACAAGATACTAAAATGCTAAAGCTCCAGTTATAGAGTGGACGCCTTAAAAAGATCAATCCTTTTTGATCTACTAGGTATCACTCAACTGATAATAATAAGAGGAAATATTTTAATGCAAGATCTGTGGCAAGTGAAACTTCAATGGGACGTGAGTGGGAAACCCATATTGAAAGATTTATATACAAAGCTGCCTGATGCATGTAGATTTGCAAAGATTTTCTGACGCTAGTCAACTTAGCTATAGCGCATTCATTTAGGTTCGTTGCGTATCTGATCAAAGCGTTTCTGTGCGTCTTCTGTGCGCCAAGTCAAAAGTAGCTCCGGTAAAATCCAATTCAATTCCTCGGCACCTGATGTGCTGAGTTATACAGCTCAGCAAGGAATCGAATGTCACTCTTCGCCTTCTTACACTCCACATTTTGGAAGTTTCTGGGAGTTCAACATAAAGTCGCTTAAAATACGTTTATAGAAAATTATTGGTAATTATTATGAAATAAAGATATCCTGAATTCCCGTCCTTTGAGTCCCTTATCAGAAGATCCCAATGATTATCGTGCATTAACACTGATTGAAAAGAAGTGCAATCTGCATCCTTGAGAGGCTCCAGAAATGTTTCTGTTTTTCAGTTGTTAGTACTAAGCTGAATCTAGAAACACTTGAGCGTAATAGGTCTCATTATAATCGGCTTTTACTGCCATCTTGCTTTATTTTAATTGTAGTTGCATAGTACTAGAATTGGTTCTGCATGAACTTCATCCTTTAACGAAGGCCATCTTTTGTGGCATGCAACTCATTTTACAGTGTAAATATGAAATTTACTGCAATGCTCGCATCTTGTTTTTGATTTACAATTGTATTTTTGCTAAGATGCTTTTTATTTTTACATGTTTGCAAAAGAGTTGCCTTTTTAATTCTATTTTCGACTATTAATTCTTTGAATTTACCACAATCTGGCAAATAATCCTCCTGGTTACAAAATATGCACTTCACCGTTTTTTATTCGTTTATTAACAATGTCATATGTTTATTTTCAATAGGCGAATTTGATTTTGATTTCGCGTTGTTATTAAATTTTGCTTGTGAGCTTTTTTCTAACGTGTTATCTGCGTTTATGTCTGTACTCTATTCTGCAGGAATTTCAAGGTATCGGCAATGCTTGGTTGTGACATTTTAAAGTTTCCTTTGCTCTGGTTGCCTAATCTGCTTGTTACAATATGATCAAAGAGAGCTCCAGTAATCTGAACATCACTAATCTGCATATTTTTTAAACAAAGTAATTCTTTATGGTACATAACGCGTCCGTGGACTCTCGCAGGCTGCTTGCCGTTTTCCTTGCAGCATTTAATTCAAATATATTTTCGATGTAAGAATATTAGATTTGGTTTATTAAATCTTTCATGTAATTAGGTTAGCACAACTTCATAATTTTCTTCGCTTGGCGGCAAACCTGCAATGAGTTCGCGTGCACTTTGTTTTACACAGGATAACAAATGAAAGAACTTTTGCGAATTACTTATGTTGGTTTGATTAAGAATTCATTTAAAATTGTCACTGAAAGGCAAGTAATCTATAAAGTTGCCATCAAATATTGATAAAGACAGAATCGGAAAGGATTATTGCATAGCCCTTTGGACGGTTAGACTGATTTTTGGTTAAGATACGGAATTTCTTGATTATTCTCAATTATTTGCGTTAAATTCTTTACCGCCTTATATTTGTTTGTTAAAGCCTTCGCTTTAACCATATATTGCCTTAGGTTTTTCTGAAATTCGTGCCGAGTTAACAAATTTGCATTTTTGTGATCTAGATAAGAACCTTTCAGTGTCATATGGTTTAGTTTCAGATAAGACTGACAGTTAGCTAGTAGTAAGACCGCTGTAACTACTTTTTGAGAGTTCTTGAAGTAATTTTTGTTGTGTTTATATTTAATTTATTTATTTTTAGTTTCTTTTTTATTGCTCATACTGTCGAAATCGTCCAATAAAATTCTACAGTTTTGATATTATCATCATTACCTTGATTTTCACTCAAATACGATTTCCAGAAATACTTGGTAAAATCAGAGACAAGAGTCTTCGATCTTCAATCTCAGACTCTCATCATATTATAAATGAAAATTGTAACTCGTAGAAATTTTTAGGAAATCGTATGTTTCGTGAAAATCTGCGGTATCTTGATAATATACCACCTGCATTCTGCTGATCTTAAAACAATTTAAGATGGCAGAGTGCGATAGTCAGGACAAAGGAAATCAATATGCGAAACGAAATAAACCAAGCAGACATGCACGGTAGTAATGTCACAGCTTCTTCTAAACCGTCATGAAAAAATTCAGCTGAAGCTGCACCAACAGCGAACGAGCTTGGCGGCTTGCTGCAGCAACAAGGCGCGATGGTAATGACCATGTCCAATAAAATGGAAGAAGGCCAAATCCGTAAGAAGCGAGTTTTGTACAACTTTGGCATGAACCCGTACTAGAAAGTGAGTTATTATGTGATGCCGAATCTCAGTAAAACAGTAAACGACTTTTCGAGTTAAATATCGAATGGCCAAAAAATAGAGAATGAGAAAACGCATCCAGTGTCTGTAGTTGTACGAGCACATAATAAAGACGAGGCTAGAAAATGAATTAGAACAGAAAGAGAGCCTTTCAAATAGACAATACGAATTCCGTAAAGAGAAATAAACAATAGAGACCGTAGAAGAAGCGAGGACAGCTAAGGCAGGGACCAGGCACACAAGAAAACTCTGTGTGCTGGTCACCGTAGACGTAAGGAATGCCTTCAACTCGGCTAGCTGAATGGGCATAGTTGCAGAGTTAAAAAGGCAGGAAATATCCCACTATCTAACAAATATAATTAAAAGTTATCTGCAAGACAGAACCGTAATAATCGAATACTGTGAGGGAAATAGCGAGGTGATACAAATCAACAGCGGAGTACCCCAAGGATCGGTGCTGGGCCCACTTCTGTGGAACATAGTCTACGACGGTGTGCTTAAAATCAAGGTACAGGAAGGCGTGTCACTATACGCCTTTGCAGACGACTTGGCAGTAATAGTAACTGCCAAGGAGGAAAACGAGCTGCAAAGGAAAACAAATGAAATACTCGAGGTAATAAACGCATGGATAGAGGAAAACAAATTAGAAGTGGCCCCGAAAAAACTGAAGCAGTTTTATTTAGCGGAAGAAGAACTGTTTCGCCTATAAGAATCAGAATAAATGGGGAAAACATTGTATTCAAGAACGAAGTCAAATACCTCGGAGTAATACTGGACAGACATATAAGTTACAAAGAGCATATCAAACACATAGCGAACAAAGCAGAACAACTAGTGAATGCCTTAGGTAGATTAATGCCCAGCACACGAGGGCCCCAAATAAAAGCTCGACAAATGCTAGCATCAGTGGCGCATTCAAAGATACTACACGCAGCACCGGTGTGGGCCAGTGGGCTAACATCGCAAAAAACTGCAGCATGCTGCAGACGGTATAGAGGAAAATGGTCATCAAGATAAGTGGAGCCTACCGAACGGCCCTGCTAATTATTGTAGGACTGATACTCATTGAACTCCTTGCCAAAGAACGCAAAGAGCTACACAAGACTGAACCAGGAAATAAAAACAGAAAAGAGGCCCGAGCCCGAACAATAGGAAGATGGCAATTGGAATGAGAACAGAACAACAGTAAGGGGAAATGGACAAAAAGACTAATCCCGAACATTGAGAAATGGATTAACAGGAAGCACGGAGGGGCAGGGTTCTATGTCACGCAAGCACTTACAGGACGCGGAAGTTGTGGAGTGTACCTAAATGCAATCAAAAATGTATGTTTTGCAGACAGACTCCAGATAACGTAAAAAACGCCATATACGAGTGCGATAAATTCCATCGAGAGCGAAGCCGTATACAAACTCAAACAGGAGAACAGCTAACGCCTGAAAACACCATTGAGCAAATGCCCACAAATAAATACCAGTGAGACCTCATACATGGCTCGAAAAAGTCATGATAACTAGAATGAAGGCGGAAAAGAAAGGAAACATAAATTAGAAAATGTTAAACGAGACCCGTAACACCAAAATGCCACATCTGCGCAGACCTAATACTAGTGGTCTTCCTGCGCACCTATGCGCTAGGCAAGGGTGGAGGTTTCAGTCCCTAGGGTACTGACATGACTCAGTATAGTCGGGCGTTGCGGTATCCATGAGGATTTTCTCCTTCCCTCGTAAAAAAAAGTGTTTGTCGCATGCAACTGGTATGACGTTAAACCGACTTTGAGCGTCAATTTAGCTAATCTTCGTAATGCCACCGGGTACAGCCGCGTTGTAAAAGAAAATGATAAAACGCATACAGTTAGAAATTTAAGAATTCGAAATGCTTTTCTTCTAGCAGAAGACTGTTTTTGTTTTTCATTAAGAGCAAGCAACAGATTAGGCAAGAAATCACTAGGTAGTGTTAGTCTGGAAACAGCGTCAGATATAGAAGTCATCAGTACTTAAGTCAACCAAAGACTAATGAAGAAAAGGCAGACTAAAAGATATCATAAGCGTTATAATAAAACAAAGTTCAATTTCACCTTACAATTATAGAAAGCTTTAGATTACAATTCTGAAACTGATAGATTAACCAACTTATTTATAAATTAAATCTGATATTGAGTAGGTTTCTAACAAATGGCACCGTGTCGAAAGTCAAAGTTGGACCTTCTAGGTACCTGGGGGAAATGAGGGGGCTTCCGAGAAGCCTCTGATCCTTTGGATGTAGACAACCAAATCCCACAAAAGAACCTCAGTGGGCAAGTAAGAATAATTAACTTATTTAGCCAACAAGGCGACTGCACGGTTGAGCGTGCTTGAACTTCATGTAATGGTGTTTTGATTTTTTTATAATGTAACCCAGATAAAATTATATGTAAGTAACATAACCACAGACCTTGCAAAGCCAGGTAAGTTAGTGTTGTTTACCAATTTTCCACTGGTATGTTTGATTTTTTTTAAAAATAATTCCGACTATTTTGAACATTCACGGAGTTGTCAATTAAAATAAATTTTAAGATTAGCTGAAGCACTTAAATAAGTTTGAAAATTTATAATAAAATTTTTCATTTAAATCAAAAAACATGGAAAAACACTAAACAAGTTAAATCCATTTTAAAGTAATAATAATAATGTGTTTTCCACCTATAAACCTGACAATACACTTAAAAGCAGGTCCTTTTTGTAATAGAAGGTCACATTATTTTCTACTTATACCAATAAATTGAATGTCAAGAAAAAACAGTATTTCAATGTCGTCTTTAGAGACACTAGATAAGATAATACAATACAAAATAATTTTTTAGGTCTAAAAATACGTTACATGTTTCATTAGACGACAAACCTCCTTTCCTTTTATGTGCAATAAAGAAATTTTAAAGTAAAACAGACATGTACAAGGATCGTCTTGATGAAATTCAATAAAAGAAGGTTGCCAGTCTGTCATAAATTTCGATCGTATTCGCTTCTTCTCTTCAATATCTAAATGGAAAATTGTATTCCCACTGGATAAATGGCTGTTTTAGGTTTTATCGTTCTAAAATGTCACTTCAATATCCGAATGATACGTTTGCTGAGAAAACAATGTACAATAAACTTATTGTTGGTTAAATCAGAAAGATCGGAAGGAAAAGGGGTGTCATCAAATCTAGACAAGATAAAATTTATAACTTTCGTTTTTAAATAAGTATTTAGCATTTCAAATTCAGAATATGCAGTAGGATCATATTTTAATCTACATTTTAATGGCATGCTATTAAGTAAGTGCTTCTCTCTAAAGTACTACTACATAGATATTTATTATCATCTCCCTTACTGTTACTTTGAATTGTATGAAGGGTAATCTTAGTAATTACGCAGAATACATGTCTGCCAGCAGAATGGAGTAAGAATTAACTATGTTGATTTTCAATTAGTGTTGTTATTCAAGAGAGCCTAAAATTACACTAATTTTTATTCAGAAACAATTTCTCATTTACTTTTTTATACGTCGACTCATGTTTGGATTCAGCTCTCTCAAGAAGTTTAATAAACAGTGAATCCCGACCTTGAGCAGATAGGGTTGCCTATTGTATGGCATTGTTCGATCCGTGTTTGTATTTGCCTAGCTTTCTTAAGAAGGTTAATGAAGGGCAAAAACAGACTTTGAGCATTGGAAGTGTTTTTTTTGCATGGTTCAGTCCAATCCGTGCTTCTTCGAGAAGTTAAAAGACAGTATCCCCACCCAATCCCCACCTTGGGTAATCAGAGCTATCCCATTGTATGGCATAGTCCGGTTCGCGTTTGTATTTTTTACAAAATATGCTAATTAAACAACGAGAATTATTGTTTAGCACGCCATCTGGCAACACTCACGTCTTTCCTACCACAGAACCGTAAACTTCCACAAATATAGTATGTGCAGGAAGGTTCATGCCGATTGCTCGCGTAGTTCGTCGTATACAAATTCTTGAAGATCAGTGTGCAGTGACCACGTGTCGGAAAATATGCGACAAGAAACTTGAATAAAGAATCATCATCAAACGTCAAACGAGCTGAATTTTTAGAAAAACTAAAGCATGTGTGCGGCAACGAATGTCTATCATAAGCACGCATGTACTAGTGGGCTGGCCGTTTCAAAACGGGCGTGAATTGGCAGATTCGGATGTTGTCGGTTGAAGTTGGTATTAACAAGCACACCGTATGTCAGATTTTCGCGATAATTTACAGATGGACTAAACTCGTTTCAAAAATGTTGACGAAAAAAAAAGAGTTGTGTCTTTCAATTTGTCAGGATCTCCTTAAGCGCGTTGAAAGCGATGGTCGCGAATGGTTATCGATTGTCATCATGGGAGGCAGAAGTTGGGTCTTTGAATATGAGAAACCCGTCGGCACAGTAAGCAGTGGGTAGAGCGTCCACAAAAGCTCGAATGTCGCGTTTCCAAATCAAGACTTTTTTTATAGAGAGAGTCTGGTCCACAAAGAATTTGTTCCGTAGGGCCAAACAGTGAATAACGCTTTTTACTTGACTGTTTGTGAACGTCTTTGTGTCCGAGTGAGACGGGTGCGTCCGGATTCGGTGAAGAATGAATGGAAATTGCACCACGACAATGTACCAGCACATTCGGTCCTAGTCGCAAAGCAGTTTCTCGCTCGAAAAATTTTTCCAACGCTCTCTCACCAGCCCTGCTACAGCCGGTAGACTTTTTCTCTTCACGAAAATAAAAATTCACTTGCAAGGACATCGTTTTGTTGGTATGGAAGAGATCCAAGCTCGTACGAAGCAGGTTTTGAAGGATCTCACGTCGAACGATTTCGCAGCAGGTTTCTCACAATGGGAGGCACGTTGGACAAAGTGCGTTTCATTTGGGGGGAGGGTACTGTAAAAACGACCCATGTTATAATTTAACTCTTTTAAGAAAAGCAGCCCGTGCTTATATTTAGCTTTTTCAAAGGATTAAAGAGCCTGACCCATGTTTGTATTTAAAAGATCAACAAAAGGCAAAAGCTGATCAGAGGCCACCCCAGGCTACTTCTTGTACGGCATAGTCCGATTTGTGTTTGCATTTAGCTTTTTTGAGTTCGAGCTTAGCACCTGTGGTGCCCTGTTATACGACACAGTTGAATCTGCGTTGGGATTTAACTTTCTCAAGAAGGTAAATGGATGATGATGCCTGATCTTAGGCAACCAAAGTTGGCTTGTTGTATGACATAAAAGGACCCATTTTCGGATTTAGCTTTCTCAAGGAGGTTAATGAGCGGTAAATCCTGATCTTGAACAAGGAGGTTTGGCCCTCGAATAACATAGCATATTTGTAGCTTTCTCAACATGGTTGATAAAGAACAAAACTTGACCTGGAGCCACCTAAGGTGGCTCATGTTCGAATTTAGCTCTTTCAAGACGGTTAATGAAATGTAAAACCTAATCTTGAGCACCGGAAGCGCCCTTTGTATGGCTTACTTGTTTTCTTGGAGAATTAATAAATAGTAAAGCTCGACCTGGGGTTACTGTAGATGGTCCGTTGTAAGCTATATCCTGACCCAAGCTCTTTTTACATGGTCTACGAAACCAGACTTGTTTGGGTTGCATTAAGTGTAAACGATTAAGAATACAGAGAGTCCAGAACTCATGTTTAAGGTTTATTTACGGAAAAAGGAAAAGAGATCATATCTCCAACAAGTTAAGGTACAGAGAAAAATGCGAAAAAATAAAGAAACTCCACAATTTACACTTTACTGATAAAAAGTGATAGCAAAAGTAGCAAGTGGTAACACTCGGTCAAGACCATAGCCCTACTGGAAAATTTAAAAAAACCAGAAACCATAAAAAGCAAACTAAACAAACGTGAAGAGATAGGCCAGAACGCCTCTGAGAAATTCATCTGGGCGACTGGACTTGCGATTTATCTTTAATCGCTCGTGTGAGGATATCTGATGTCTACCTCCCATCCGATATTTCCAGTAGTAAGTTATCATCTCCTCCACGTCCACGTTGTTGGCTTTAATTGTTTTTGGTTGTAATTTTTTCCCCTATTATTTCCACAGTTATTGAGTTATTGTCCCTTTTTTTAGCTTTAATACAAGTTCAAACATCTGCCGTACCTCATTTAATCCTTTGTTGTCGATTTTACAGGAAAGTAATTTCATGTTCGCACTCTTGTTATGATGTTCTTAACATACTCAATCTGTCCTTCTGCAAAGCCCACTCTAGCAGTTGTTGCGATTTATGGGCACTTAAATATTACATCCTCTAGATCTTTACCTTTCGGGTTAATCTTTGGGCCTAGAATTATCGCTAGATCCCCCTCTACTACGCAAACTGTTGCCAGATTTCCGATTTGTCTTTATCGTCTACTCTCTTTTTTTCACTTTCCTATTCCCCCACTATCTCATTTTCGGTTTGCACAATTACCCTTCTCTTTTGTCCAGGCAGTATCCGCATCTTAGTTTTATTAATTTTTACCGTTTGTTTGTCAATATTTTGCTATTTTTGGTCCATATCCCGCTTAGGGTTTCAAACACTCTTTTAATATCCACCTTGATATTGGTATTCACATCCACCAATTGAACTAGTTGTTTAACGGTCTGGGTTAGTCTACCGACCATTTTCTTTAGTTCATCTAACCCACCATCGCCGTCTTCTTCTCTAGGCCGTTTAACGTCACTCTTTGCCACTCCCTCTATTCTATTCAGGGATCTTGCTTTCGGCAGCAAATTCGTTCGCTGCCTATTCATTAGTAAAAGACTACTCATCAAAAATCTCGTAAGCGCATCTTTTAGTTTATTTAGACTTGTGTGCAATGTAGGTGGAGTTCTTGGTAAGGACTTCCTCTTCTTAAATACATATCTTATCCTTATCCATGCCATACTATATGCTTCCACCTATGTTAGTAAATGTCAGTGTGCTTTTTCCATTTGCTGGTTATTTAGTATCTTCGAGTGTTTAAAGTAGATTTATAAATTCTCAGCGTTCTTTTCAAAATCTCTGATCACTTAATAACGGCATGAAGACCTATATCTGTAAGTTCCTAAATTTAATCTGTAACTTAACAGATTTGTAACAATTTGCATCATTCGCAAAATTATAGACCGAGCAGTAAAAGAACAAGTTGGGAATCATATAATTCGAGATCAAAACTAAAGAGACTGTGAAGACTTCAAAATACTGTTGTAGATATATTTGAATAAAAGCTAAATTACTTTATGAAAACGCAACCATTATATTTTTAGACATAGATAGAAAAAATTTATGATTCAATAGCTTCAATGAGAATAATTCCGAAACGCAGTATGCGGACACGCTGCGGTGAGATAAAAACTTTGGCTCATGTGTTCGGTTTCGAAACAATAAACGACAGAACCATGTTGGAGAAATGATAGCTAATGCGTTAAGAGAAAAGAATTTTAAAAATTATTGCTATTGGGAAATCTCGTGCTAATATAAGATGTTATGTCATTTTCTATTCGGACTCTGCTTTAAATTGCGCTTGAGTATTTGCATTCCGTACAAATTCATTATTTTATTCTATCTTAAAATGTGTTTAATTGTTTTAAGTTTCTTTTATTGTTGATGAAATCAGAAATTTTTCGCCCAACGTATGAGGCCGATTTAGCTGTTTGACTGATTGTTGTTTACCAATTTTGTTTTCCTGTGTTATAGTGTTTTCTTAGTAGTACTGCTGATCAGGATTTTGTTGTCCAACATGTTTCGGCCATTTAGTTGTTTGGTTTGATTTAGTTTGGCCGGTCTAGATTTTCCGTTGGCTGTTTAGACTTTTGGCCACCTTGTTTTGAGGCTTTTACTAAGTTTTGGGACTCCAATAGGTTGGGGCCCTATTTGTTTTGCTGTTTGCAATTTTGTCTTTTTAATTTTATTTTATAGCTTTTACAAATTTCCTTTAGCAGTGTTGCTGATTTGTATCTTGTCATAGTGACAAGTGAACTTTTGACATTTGAAATTGGTTTGGCTTTTTGTCATTTCATTTAGGTTCTCTTTGGCCAAGTGTTGACTGTCGTTTCCCTTTGTGATCTTTACAGATCTTAGCTGTTCGACGTGTGAAGCTATTGATGTTTTGAGATTCTTTTTTCTCAGTACCGAACTTTGTCGTTTTGGAATCTTTAGGTGTCCGTTATTCAGGATTTGCTACCTTAAGGTCTGTTTTCGATTTTTTAGTATTGTATTCTTTTGAGTTGATATTCGTCCCTAGGGGACTGTTTTGTCGCTTATTACGACATATCCTATCGTTTGCTTGGTACCTAAGTATGGAAGTCCATTTCCTTTTCTATTTTGACTAAAGGTTCTCCTTTGACGCATGAATTGTCGGATGAATCTGGAGAATCCAAAGGCATCTAGCATGTCTAGGACTTAAAGTTCAATCTCAATTTGACTTTAGTTTTACCACCGCAATGTTAAACAGAATCTATTTAGTTGTCTTTGATCTTGTTAAGGTCTAAACATCTTATGAGCTTTTAGGTCCATTTAGTGACGTATCGTTCAGAGTTGTGATTGATGTGTGTCTGGTCTTTCGAGTTGTGGAAATCCCATGATGCGATGATCTTGTGATTCGTTGAATGCCCTCTCCAGATGAAGTGCTTGTTACATGTGAGTTTATCGACTTTGCTTTGGTATCGTTGCTAAACCATCGACTCTAGCGTACTAATAGATTTAATTTCATAATGTGACATGACACAACGTGCAGGTTAAGAGCAAAACGTACTTGAAAGCATATTCTAGTTTTTCAAATTGTGTACGTCACAAGCTTTTGTTATTTCGTTAAACTAAATCGTATCGTTGCTAAACCATCGACTTTAGCATACTAATAGATTTAGTCTTTTTTGTGGGTGGTTCGTTGGGCGTTTGGCGGTATATCCTGAAGCTTTTCCATCTTTGCTCCTAAGTATAATTAAGGAGACCTTTTCCACCTTTGTTCCTCAGGTTTGCTGAACCCTTCCATTGTCGTCTTCCACTACATTGTGGGTGGTTGTTCGGGCGCTTTGGCAACCTATCCTGAAACTTTTCCATCCTCGCTCCTGAGGATAATTAGGGAATCTTTTCCATCGTTGTTGAACTCTTTCGTTGTATTCTTCCACTACCTCTTGGGTAGCTGGCTGGGCGCTTTGGCGGGCTATTCCGAAGCCTTTCCATGTTCGCTCCAAGGGATAATTAGGAAGTCGTCTCCATCTTTGCTGTCTTTAAACTCTGTCTTTCTTCCTTTTAGTATTTTGAGCAGGTTGATGGGTAACATCTTTGTATAGGGTGTACTCAAAGAGAAGTCAATACTTTATTGTGGTCACTCATTTCGACATTTTTAATAATATCGACTGTGACCATCTTGTATATAGCTTTTTTTTGTATAGTTTCGTTTATTTTAGTTTTGTTCTGGTTCCTTTCGGAAAGATTTTTGGTTGTTTTTTGTTTCCGTTTAGGTGTTTGTCTTGCTTAGCATTGACTGGAGCTATCGTGATCATGTGGTCGTCTCGGGCTTTAGGCCCCTTATAGTGATCTTCGTGATCGTTTGGGTTTTAGACCTTTTTGGCCGTGGTGGCCGATAATAATTAACGCGGTTTAGTACGAAGTTCTTTCGTACTAAGTCGTTATTGTCCCGCTGATGTCTGTAATGAGTGGTTATTACGACTATCTTTTGTTTTGTAGTAGCTTTAGTTTGGGTTTAGTGCTGGTCCTTCTTGAAAGGTGCTTTATTGCTGAATAGGTTTTTGTGTATTTACGTTATTTTTCCTTTTGTTCTCAAGTTCAAAATTTATTGTTTGGTCTTTCTGGAATAGTTTCTGTCTTGTTTATATTTATGCTTTTCGTTTTTGTTTTGCTTTTGCTTTCGTTTTTGGCTTCTGGTTTTCTCAATAAAGTTCAGGATTGGTTTGCGTTTAGTTTGGATTTTGATTTCGTTTTTGTTTGCTATTATTTCTTTTTAATGTAATTAACGTTTGGTTCGATTGTCTCCTTATGCTAATTGATGTTTTTTTCGTTATGGTTAGTTATTATTTGGTAAGTAGCACTTTGACGTTTCACCGTTATGGTCTTCGGTTTTTCAACTTAAGGAAGTTTTGGAAGAAACTCCCTTTTGGTAGACGGGGTGTAATGTCATTTTTTAAGGTTGCGTACCTATCCGGACTCTGCTTTTAATTGCGCTTGAGTATTTGCATTTTGTAGAAATTCATTAGTTGATTTTATCTTGAAACGTTGGTTAATTTATTGATATTGTTGTTGAAATCATTTCTTCATTATGAGAACGTTTCATTTAGGTTTTATCTATGAAATCTGATATGTAATTCTAGTTATTTTATCGTCAAAAGGTGCTTTACTTTAGGTTGAGATTTTTTATGGATCTTTAGTACGGTTTTATCTCATTATCAATTCAAGGAATTTTTGTTTACATTCCAGTTTTGTTTCCGAGAAGAAATGCTTGCAGTGTGTCTGGATGAAAGGTCGCTTTGCATTGGAAAAATAATGTCTGGTACTTTTTCATTTTTAATTTAGCGTCTGTGTTTTATTTCATATTGCAGTGTGCCTCCGACTTGTGGTTTTTTGTGAGACGTTTATGCGTCGGAAAAATTTTAAGTGTCGTTCGGAGAGTCGAATCTGATCTGTGGAAGAGGCAGGTTGTCCCTTTGGGGGTCAGCCGGGCGCACTGCTCGTGCTTATCGGTCTATTAACACAACCAATATTGTGCCGTAAGTTCCATTTTAAAGTTTGTCTTGTGAATTACTCTTTTGTATTCCTTTAAGGGCTGGTTTTGAAGGAATGTAACGACCGCCTTGGTCGGATCTTAGCTTGGGAACTCACGAGTGCAGAGAATACGTCTTTAGTTATTTCATTTTATCCTACTGTGTAACTGCCTTTGTCTTCAATATGGAGGATCGTGATGTGTTAATAGAGAATTTTGATTCGATTTTCATCGTTGAGATTTGTGAAAATTCTTCGTTATTGTGTAGGACTTGGTTATTTGTTCCTTCCTGTCATCATTTGATAGAAAGGTACACTCTCTCCTGTTTAAATTGAAAGTTATATGAATTGTGAAAAAGGCCAAAAGTGTTTTAAATCTTGCGAGTTTAATAACGCCCTTGGCCACTTGCCGTAAAGGGTTGCTAGTAGTTCGAGGACGAACCCGAAAATGCACAAAAGCCACTCTTTACTGAGATCCCATAAACTTGAAACTTTGAAATGAGTGTCAAACGTGTCCTTTGTGCCCTTGATTATAGTATAATGCTTAAATGTGCCTGCTTAAAACTATTATGTGATGACAACAAATTTATGCATGTTCTGGCAATTTAAAATTTCAAACAACGGCCTGTGTCATCATTTGTGAAATAGAAATGTCTAATAATAAAAAAATTAAAAATTATGTGAATGTGCTTTTAGCTATTAACCAAAATCATTGAGACATTACTTTTGCGGATGACTATAAGTTATATTTTTAATTTGAGTATAAGGCCTTCTTGGTGCTTGTAGGGGATCGGAACCAAAAATTCATACTATTGCGTACAACTTTTTAATAGATAGCAATTGTAAGAGCTCCAGTCTGAAAATTTAAGGAGATGTAGAATATTTAACGCGTCTTCTAAGATAAAACTTGCGATCTCTTGAAAATTCTGATAATATGGAAAAACTACCAAAATAAATTTTTGTGCGGCAAATAGAAAAATATGAGTCCAATTTTTTATTGTCTAGTTTACGTAAAAAAAGTTTCAGGAAAATCGGAGACAACGAGATAAAATTTTGTGTAGATATAAAACTAGAAAACTCTAAAACAAAAAAGTATTCTAAGGAGTTTCGGATGCTAAAAATCTCAAAAGATCTAAAAGTGATAACGCACGGATTGATTCTAAAAAAACATGAATTAATATTAAAAAAATCTCATTTATGTACACTTGAATTTATAAAATAAAAAATTCTGCCACAAATGAGAAATGCAAAAAAAACTTAAAATTTTAATTTTATCACAGATAAAATATTTATAAATTTTCTAATAAGCAAGCACAAATCAATATATAATTAAATTAACAAACAAATTAAAAACAAACCATTAGGGAATAATGGCAAACACGGCATCTGTCGGTCGTTCCTCCTTAAGAATCGAGCGTCGATAATGTCACGAGTTTGTAATATTACTTGAAACTCCCATGCATTACGCAAGGAGAGCCCTCTGAAATCTCAATCTACGAACCATTCAGAATCTTTTTACGAGGTGGAAGATGGAAAATTCTTGTCATATAAAAATTTTATAACACCCTTTTAAAAGTACCAAGAGGAAATTACTTAACTACGGGCAAATAACTAAATTTTAAGTAGTTTTATAGGAAAAGTTCGTTTTAGGTAAATTGCTGGTTTATTCAAATGTGCCTGACGTTTCAGTTTCAATGTTAAGTTTCTCTCTACAAGAGAGAGAAATTTGTTATTAAAATTAAACTTGAAAGTTAGGTCCTAAGACCCGAAATACTTAATAATGAACTTTATTTTACTTATTGAAAGTTCAAGAAAGTTGTGCTTTATCCAAGATTAGTTAAGAAATTATTCAAGGTGTTAATTATTATTTTCTATGGCGCGAGCTTGTAGAAAAGTTGCTGTTAAGACAGTGACATGAAAATTAAAAACTTTGTTTAGCTTTTTTCCGGCAAGTTTACTCGTTAAAGGGTTGTGCGTTAGAAATAAACGCTTCATTTATGAAAAAAGTTAGATAAAACTTTTTTATTGTAATCAGCTGGCGAGAATAACAGAAGACTTTATTAAAATTTTTTTGTTTAGCCTGAAAATGTTCATTTTGTTTTACTCGATTCTACTTGACGAAGATTGTTTAAATCTTTAATTAGATTAACGCAAAACTATAGATGGCGCCAGGATATAAAGACTGATAAATTGTGAAACTTAAACCAAATTTTATACCTGACATCCTACTTTCTTGGTAGTTACTTATGAATTTTTTCATTTAAATGTAAAATATTTAAGATTAAAGTCAATTTTTTCTAATTCCTTGGAGAATAGCAGTGGATTCTCTGTTTTATTATTTTTTTAATTTGACTTTCAATCGGATGCACTAATTTTATTCATATTGATTTTAGGTAATCGGATTTTCCAATTTATTTTCCTTCTTATTCTAGTAGTGCACTTTAAAATTTTCTTTGATTGTTCCTAGCAAATCGATAATGTCTTGTTTTTAAATTTCCTTTTTACTTATCTCGAGATATTTGCTTTTACATTCAGCTCGTTTCTAAGTGATTTGATTCTTATTGGTTATTACTTACTAGATAGACTTTATTGTTTGTTTATTCTCTTTCAAGTCATCAGATTTTTGAACTCATTTTTATGCATCCATGCTTTTATCAGATTTTATCTGATGATGAACGCGTGAGGTAACCATCAAGAATATGTAAATTAGACATATCTCGATCGTGCTTTGGTTTCATAATGTGACATGACACAACGTGCAGGTTAAGGGCAAACCGTACTTGAAAGCATATTCTGGTTTTTCAAATTGTGTACGTCACAAGCTTTTGTTATTTAGTTAAACTAAATCTAGCAGAGATTTGCTGAACAAATCAATAAAACAAGAATTTAAATTTCTTCCTTTCTTTCTTTATTTTTTTATTTACACAATACTCTTAAGGTGATCTTTTACAGTACACCACACTTTTAAAAGCTCAATCAATCAAAGCTTTCACCTGACTTTTGACCTGATATCCTCTCTTAATTAGGACAATTGGTGGTAAGCTTGATAATGGTATTAACCGCAAGTCCAAACGATCTACTTGGGTCGACCGTCCCGTTGTCAGAATTATTACCCCCTCCTCAGCAGAGACATTCTATGTGATAAATGAGAGGAAAACACACCTCTGTTAAGTGCATCGAATAACGCTATATACTAGCCTAGTTTGTCATAGATAGTGCTAGTAATTTGTTACAAATCCCCTTACACAATTTCCCTTGTATATCCTACAACACTGGACTTGCTATTGAACTCTATCTTTTAGTCTCTGAGTAAAAGCATCAGTCGAGTAAAATGATGACTTCAAAAGGGAAAATCTTTGAATGATAGTAGTTACTCTTTTAGTTGATGTAGTAAACAAGAACATTGATTAACATCAATTTAATAAATTACTGTGGTAACTACCAGGCTAAAACTAGACAGAAAGAAATAAAAAGAAATTTTGTTTTGTACCTAAAAGAAATTAAAATTCCCAACTGTAATTAAACAAAAAGCAATTTAGTTTTTCAAATCAAAGGATGAACTCACACTGAAACGATCAGTAATAGAAGCTTTTTTTAGTACGCTACACTCATGCAATTGATTTACAATCCCCTCTGTTTTTTATTTCAGTATTCAATAATTCAAGAGGTACCATAACGGAATGTCCTTTAAATATTTTTAAATTTTACATTTCACGATCGAAACATATTACGAAAACCGCGTCATTCACTTTAAATACCCTCGAAATCGTTAATAAAAATATATCATTAAGCGGTTTTATAGGTTTCAGTCTCTTTCACATCTAATGCTCCGTTTAGGATAAAAAGGACGAAGAAAATTAATTTTTTCTCAAGACGCACAAAAACCAGTTCAAAGATTAAAGTTTTCACATTTGGATTGACCTGCACGGGATAAAAATTGTGCAGAAATCTAATTTCCTCTCACGGTGCGCAAAAACCAGTTCAAAGATTAAAGTTTCCACGCTTGTATTGACCCCTATAGAATGTAAAGGGCACAGAAATCCAATTTTCTCTCAAGGCGCTCAAAAACCATTTCAAAGATTAAAGTTTTCAGGTTTGTATTGACCTGTATAGAATCAAAAGGGTGCAGAAATCCAATTTTCTCTCAAGGCGCTCAAAAACCATTTCAAAGATTAAAGGTTTCAGGTTTGTATTGACCTGAATAGAATCAAAAGGGTGCAGAAATCTAATTTTCTCTTAAGAGGCACAAAAATCAGTACAAAGATGAAAGTTTTCACACTTGTATTGACCCATAACCCTGCCTGCATGACCGAAGGGTGGATTGAGTAGCTCGGAAGTTATGCTGCCGGTCCCAAGCCCGGAAAAAGGAAGGTTCTTGGGCCAAACTAGTA
This sequence comes from Ignelater luminosus, assembly GCA_011009095.1. Lineage (NCBI taxonomy): Eukaryota > Metazoa > Arthropoda > Insecta > Coleoptera > Elateridae > Ignelater > Ignelater luminosus. Next base: position 1,901 of record VTPC01003699.1, on the reverse strand, counting down.
CCCTACCAGAGATAAAAATCGACAATCGCTCACACAACCAAAGATATGCCTCGGAACAGGATGGGTTTACCGACGACGGACATGGCCCCCAACAAGGTACACGAACAACGACATGAATAACGCAAAAGAAGAAACACATACAGAAATGGAGAAAAAAAGGTTCTCAGATGCGCATGTTGGAACAGCCAATCGTAGAATGGGAGAGAAGAAGAGATCCTGCTGGAAATGGAAAAACATAACATACTCCGAATATATACTTAAATACAGCGAGAAAAAGAAATGTGAAAGAGCTAACTGCGGTGTTGGTTTACTCATAAATAATACATATGAACAAAACATTGAAGATAGGCGCTATATCAATGAAAGAATCATAAGAACAATCCTAGACCTGAGAAACGATAGGGTACACACAATCAACATATACGCACCTGACTAATCAAAACCAAAGGAAGAAACCATGCCATTCTACAAACAACTTCAAGACGAAATACACAAAATCCCAAAACATCATAAGCTACTAATACTAGGAGATTCAAATACACGTATAGAAAATGACGATGTAAAATAACGCTTTAACGAACCCACAATCAACAAGAATAGGAAAACACTAACCAATTTTTGTGCGCAAAATAAACTCCGAATCAATAATACATATTTAGTTCACAAATTACAATACAAAATAACCAAAGGTCAATCATCTATAATTGACTATATAAATCCTAGACATACGCACTCTGACATCCGCAAACATCGGATCCGACCATGATCTTGTCCTGAGCAAAATACGACTCACGATTCAGAGGAAGAAGCAACTACGAGGAGAAGGTCAACATCGAGCTTATCAGAGAAGATAGCACCAGAGGCCTGAAGTAGAAAATAGCGAAAAACAAATTTATCATGAAACACGATGTCGAAACAGGCTGGAAAAAATGAAGCAGAAGCTCTAGGAAAAAGAAAGGTAAATAAAAAGCCCAAAAAAACTAAGACACCACGGTTTCCAAGAGGAGTAAAAGCGCTAGCTGAGCAAAAACGAAAGGCATACGTACAATATCTAAACCACAAAACAACGCAAGAGTACGCTAACTATAAAATAGTAACAAACGTGGTAAACTCCAAAATAAGACAAATCAAAATAAAATACTAAGAACACTTTACCCTAGATATGGAAACACCTATATGGAGCTCAGAAAAAGATATTGGGGATGCTAAGACGCAAAAAACAAGAAACGAATGAACACGCTCAGTCACAGGCAATAAGCCAAAACACGTGGGTGGAATACTTTCGAAAGCTATTCCAAGAAGACCAGTGCAGCCTAAAGCACATTACGACAGCACCAACAAAAATCATGTTAATAAACGAGTCCTTAATAGAAGATACCATCAGAAAACTGAAAAATAGAAAAGCATCAGGATTAGATAATATACCAAACGAGCTACTTAAATATGAAGGATAGGAATTAATCCAACAGATAACAATCCTCTACCAAAAAAGAACCTTGATACCGATGCCGTACCAAAAGAATGGAAGCAAAGTATTACCATCACAATATTCCAGAAAGGAGACAAAAAGTGCTCAGAAAACTATAGAGAAATAACACTTCTCAGCAACATGATGAAATTGTTCACACGAGTTATAGAATTCATCGTTACCAAGCACATAGACATTAGAGAAGAACAACAGGGGTTTCGAAAAAACAGATCTACCATTGACGCTGTACCTGACAGAGTAGAATTGAAAGACGTCATAGAAACTCTTGAGAACAACAATATTCCCAAATCTATATCTGGTACAATTAAAGAATTAAATTCGGAGACAACAACTTATATATCAGCAAACAACAGCCTGATCGGAAAAGTGCCTATATCTACAGGAATCAGACAGGGAGACTAATCAAGCCCCC